>OY998155.1:6931736-7128103 GCA_963921925.1 Sphagnum tenellum
AAATTTCCCTCCAACTTTACCTTTCAAAACAATTCATAAACAATAATTAAATACCATAAGCACTACAAGGAATATTTTTCCATTTCAACCCATGCATTTGCGGCTTCTATTCAATTATTTTTGTGAATATAGATGTGATTGTCCTTTGTGGCACTTAGTGAAAACAACTTGTAATTGCATAAACAACTATAAAGTGGTGACTAATGTTGATTTAGATGAAAATGAAGATGAAAATACATTGATGTCATCCATTTTTTGTGGCATCCTAAAATAAATGAAAATGTAGTTGTTTCTATGACTTGGAAGGTGGTTCATAGGCCATTGGACACCACAAGGGTGCATTCACAATCAAACAAGCTAAAAACCATGTTGAACACCAAAAAACTATCAAATTTTTCAAACATATTTATGTAATGCTCCTTTAATGTCATGTTAAAGGAAATTTAACATCAAGGAAATTTATGTTAAATGATTTATATAATTGTTGAAGATTTTTTTTAAATCATTTAATTTCACAATTTGAGTTTTGGTTTTACTTTTGAACTTTACCACCCCAAAATCAATTTTATAAAACACTAGGCTAAAGACTCTTTTAATATATACTTTGATAAGAAAAAAATTGAAATTATGATAACCTATCATTCACATATGAAAAGCACTCATAATTTAAAAATTGTGCTACTTGATTTTTTTAAAATTCAAATAAAATTTTCAAAATTTTTAATTTCAAGAGTCATTTGTTAGATGTAAATGGGTCATAATGTGTATGATATATAAAAAAAGTTTTAACTTCTGATACAAAAAACTAAATCTTGAAGTAGTTATAATATTTTTGCATGATTTGAAATTAACGTCATTTTTAAAACAAAATGTTGAAACTAGTAGAATTTGTACAATTTTAGAAAATTCATATTTATTCCCAAAAAAAAACACAAACAATTTAATTTATTGGGATAATTATCAATAATTTTAAGAACACAGTGCCAAAAAATTCCTTCAAAAATTTCTATTTATGAAAAAATCAAAATGTTCAAAAAAGTTCATTTGTGGTTGAATCTTTTGTCATAGTTGACTCATTTATGATGATTACACCCATGTGGCATCTTTTCAACTTGATTTGGGACTATAAATCCTAGTTGCAAATACACATATAATTAAATGTGAGACAACTTGAGTTGACCAATGAAATTGTCAAATTCAGTGGTCTGATTCTTATCCTTTACCTTTTTTCAATGAACTGACCAATAAATGTGTAATAAGGTTTGGTGAGTTTGTGAAAATTTCAATGGATCCATAAAAATTAATGGTAGAAATAGATTTAGATAGTGGGTCATATGTATGTGATTAAATAATAGACATTTTATCATGTTGATATGTCATAAACAAATTTAATTAGTTCATTAATTAAGTAGGTTAAGTAATAGGTATCAAGTATCAAATAGTATGTAAGTAGGCTATTTAGTAATAGGTATTTTAGTGTGTTGAATGACATATTGTTATGTTTAATTGATTAATTATGCTAGGTAATTAATCAATTAGTAAGTTGTAAGTTATAAAATAATAAGTAGTAGGGATGTAATCATATTAACATGAACCAAAAGTAATCGTAACCATTGCTTCATTTTTTGAACTTTAGATTGTAAATAATAATAATAAATATTATTTTTTAATAAAATTATATTGTGAATACATTATGTACATATCATAAAAATTTGGAATAAATCTATTGAATAAAAAATATGTATAAGGACTTTTAATCTTCTGTAACCATTACTTAAAAGTTGCATAAAAGCAATTTTGACATTAAAAGCACAATTTGAAAAATATTTTTATTGACATATTTTTGGCTTTTAAAAATATACACCTTAACATTAAATTACTTTTAAATTATTTTTTTGAAAGACGAATTTAAAATATTTTTAAAATACTCTAAAAATAAAACAATGGTCTAATATTGTGGTTGGACAATAGGCAATATGTATGTGGGTTAAGTAGTAGGTTTTTTATGATGTTTATATGTCAATTTTTTGTATCAATTAATTAGGTTATGTAGTTTATTTATTAAATAGGTTAGGGTTTAGGTAATAGGTGTAACTAATTAATTAGGTAGGTTATGCAATTAATATTTTAAATAGGCAATAAGTAGGATATATAGGTAGTAATTCGTAAGTAGCTAGTAGGTCATATATATGTGGGTTAAATAGTAGGTACTTTATCATGTTGATATGTGATTTTAAGAAAATTAAGTACTTAATTAGGTAGGCAATGTAATTTATTTATTGAAGAGGCTAAATAGTTATGACCCATTTCTAAACATTATATAGTGAATATGTTATATATCATACATTTAAAGTAAATTGTGTTGGTCTAATTATGATCTATTATAAGCAAAATTGTAAAATATCATATTTTTAATCAAATAAAGGCTTGAGATGTGAAAAAAAAAATTATATTTACATATAATTTTTATCATAATTAAAAATAAAACTTAAGATATATATGTGTAAACATAATGAAATTTATAGTTCCATAAAATCAATTAATTGAAAAAACACTAGTTTACGAACACAACCAAGGCCACACAAATAACACCAACATATAAACATAACCAAAACACAAATTAAGTGAACAACTTCCTGATTTTGGAACTTGAGTTTCTGATAGATTAAAACAAAACCCTTGAGCTTTGTTAGTTTGAGCTTTGAAAAATGAAAAATGAAAAATCTTCAGCTTTGTTTGGAACTTGACTTTTGTAAAAACAAAAAACAAAAACCTTGAGCTTTGTTTGGAGCTTGAGATTTAAAGGGGGGAAAAAAAACAAAAGTGTTGAGCTTGGGAATTAGAATGTGCATACAACACAAGGGAAACAAAACAACTTTGAACTCTAAATCCTAAATGTTTAAAAGCTCTAGAATTAAAACCGAAACCAAATTTTTATAAACATTTCAATTTGTTTTTGGTTTAGATACTGCTTTGGAACTAAACCCCAAGTTTGGTTCTAGTTAAATTCAAAATCAATTCCCACACAATTTCAAAACCTACTATATTCAACTCGGGTCTAATTCCACCTAGTTTTAGAACTAAAACCCGATTTTAGGTAGGTTTTTGAAACCAAAACTAGAATCACCAATTCTTACCCAATGATCCAAACACATGCCCAACATTCGGGCTATTTAACATTATGTTTTAATTCCAAATTTTATGTTTTTTTATACATGTTATATTAAATAAATATTAAAATCTACTGAACATTAACTTAACATTTAATTTGTATTAGCATAAAGCTTTTGAGGTGTTACTGCAATCCTTGACAATAACACAACCAACATGCACACAATTGAAGGGAGGAAAAATGGTGAAATGGTGTGAGTCACATAAATAAACTATTGTTAGCATCAAACAAGAAAATGCTAACCTTTTGAGCACAACAACACATCTTGGGTTTTACAACCAATTAATAAAATGACTAATGTATTTTTTTATTACAAGAGTAATTACAAGTTCATGTTAATGATTGCATAGTTGTAAAATACATTGTGGTGCCACATGCCATTATGGTTTTGTGATTTTAGTTGATATCATAACTTGATGGTTTTTACACAAATATCAAACTTTCAAAAATGTATTTTTAATGTATGTTTAATCATCCAAAATTAGGTAATAACAAAATTCCATTTATTCTCACAACGTTTTGTGAATAATAACAACTTATGGTCATGTGATGCTAACATGGCATGCCACATGGCAATGAGGTTGATTAGTAGTCGCAACACCTCATGACTTGTGACACTAACTTCACATCATGATTCATGACATTGATTTGATGAATTTTAATCTCATTTATTAGCTAGTTGAAAATATTGTTGTCCTTTGTAATTAATAACGATTCGGTCTTCCATGTGACAATGACATGGCATGCCATTTGGCAACAAGGTGTCATAAATTTTCATGGCAATCTATGATTTTTTGTGACACCATAGGTTTTTGTGTGTCTTGAGTTTATAGCACCAATATTTGTCATGGCATGTCACATTTTTTTGTGTGCCATGAGGTTTTTAAAGTTATGAATTCACATGCATGTGTTATGTACTCAATAATCTATTGTTAATCATATATTATGACTACATTATTAATAGTCATTTTGAAAAAATGACACATAACTCCTTGAACTTTTTAGCTACTTAACACACTAGCTTAGGTTAACATACCTATAAATAACCTATGTATGTAGGCTACTTAGTAAAAACCTACTTCGTAATATAGGCTACCTTATATAATATAGGTTACGTAAGTAGACATAATAAACTTACTACATCTAGTTTGTTTAAATATACCTAGAATAGGTTACCCTATTAACAAGTTAGCCTAGGTAGGTTCGTCTAGGTTCTTAGCTTTATGTTTTTTGCCAAATCAACCTACTTATAACCTCATTACAAGATATTTTATTAAGTTTGTTACCACCTCAAGTTTGTGCAACTAGATGTGACTAAATGTGATTATGCTGTAAGTAGATGTGACATAATTATCCTAGGTTATTTTTGAGCCCAAAAATGCTTAGGTTAACCTAGGTTAAGTTAATAAGTAGTATAGGTTGGCAAACTGGTTCATCTTAAATCAACCTAAGGAGGTTTAGGTCTAGGCTAAGTTGGTAGGTAGTAGGTAGGTTCGCCTAGGTCCACCTAAGGTGGCCAAGGTTAATTCAAGGCTAAAAATTTCGAACTCTATAACTTTGTGTTAAATATAATTAGTATTCTAAAAATGTGATGATGCAATGGATGGGGACTTGAACCTCAAAATGAAGGTGAAGGTTCAAGTCTTCACTCTTGCAACCTATGATACCTAGGCCATTTGGCTTAGGTTAAATAGCCTAATTTAGGTTTCTTGGATTAAAAGTCCAACATTTGTTTTTAATCTAGGCCACCTAGCCTTGGTTAGGTAGCCTAAATTGCCTAACATAGGTAGTTAGCCTAACTAGATTAAGCTAGGTTGACTTTTGGCTAGGCAAGCTAAGCTAGGTTAGGCTAAGTTGACTTTTGGTCATGTGCAATGATTCATAATGTGATTATAGATTTTTGACACATGTCATCCATCCATCTAGAAGTCTTTTGTAACATTTAGTCAAATAAAACGACTAAGTTGAAATGGCATGCACTTTACACGTCATACCAAGGTCATTGATGACATGGAATTTCAATATCAAGCTAAAATAAAAAAATCTTGGTCAATAAGATGATTGGGCTTTGCAACTAAATGTCCTTTGTGACTAAATGGGTGAAATGACATGGGTTTAACAACTTGTGAGTGATTAGTGGCATATGTTTTTCTTGACTTAGATGTAGTCACAAAGCCTAGTCACAAAACCCAAAATGTTTGTTGTGAAGAGTTGAAAAAAGAAACGTGGAAATATTGAAATGAAGGTTTTTTGAAATATATATAAAAAGCCCTCAATTTGTGGATTTCAAAAGGTGTTAAATGAAAATCCTATAAACATGGGTTGCTTGCATTTCGGTCCACCTTAGGTGAATGAATGTCCATAATCATTTTTGTTACATGGAAGAATGGGGATTTATCTTGTATTAGGTTAATTTCCACAATCTTATGGATTTAAGGCTTAGGATTTAAATATTAGTTATATTTGTAGAATAGGGTCTATCTTTATAATCCTTTAGAGTTTACTTAAGAATGGCTTCAACAATGGGTGTCTTCAAAGCCTAATCTTTGGATAAAATAAATTTTTTGTGCTTCTGATTCCAAATGTCACCATAGTACCCATCTCCTATTTGTGAACAATTGAAGGAACATATTTTTCATGACCCATAAATAGACCTTGGGTGAACTTGCACCTCCACATGTAATACCATGGTAAAAAACCTAACTATTTTTTTGGTTGTTTTCTAAATACCTATCTAGTTTTAAGATAAAATCAAGGTATGTGATTCCAAAATTGAACATTTTCCCTATTAAGTATAAACATTTAGAAAAAAAAATCACTGTGTTCAAATATGTGAATTGTAAAAAAAATTCTGGAATTTAAGATTAGTTATTTACTTCTTTTTTTTCCAACCTCACCCATAAAACTAGAACTGGGATTGCAAATAGGTGAAAGATTACTAAAATCAACCCATCTAGATTAATCAAATTATCTAGCCAATCAACAACCAATGTTAGGCTCTATTGTCCAAATCTAAATTATAAATCCCTCTAATTTGTGGAAAGTAATTTTTGTTGTATGATTTCCATTGGGTAAATAAAGTTAATATCCTTTAGGTGAGGGCATTATCCAAATCAAACCTCCATCACTATCCCTTCACACATGTTCTTATTCCGATAATGCCCTCGAACTAGGCTAGGGGTACATTCGTAAGTGACTAAAGCACCACCATTAGGCCATGTAAAGGGGACACCTCCTCCTACTCCTTGATCTTTTAATTTCCCTTTATATTTAATATTTTCATAACATCTATCTTCTTTTATGGATTTTTTTCCCCTTTAAACTATAATTCAAATTTCCTTTTTTGAAAATTGGGCAAGTTTGAAATTGGCATAAAATGATAAAACTTGATGAGAATGAGAATGAAATTGAAAGTGGATCAAAAAATAAAATATACTAAGTTTTATTAAAAAAATTGGCCCTAAAAGAAAAAATAAATTGGAAATGATATGGTGGGATTTTCATGTTTTTTTCCAAAAAATCTCTTGTATTGGGTAAGGGCCTCCCCCTAAAGGCTTCATAGGTTCTCACACTTGGGAAATCAATGTTGTAACAATGAAATGTTATTTATGTTCTACTTTTTACACTAGACAATCAAATAAAACTTTGCACTCACCCCCTTCCAATTTCATCTTTTTTCCATTTTCTTTTCTTTTTCACTTTGTCTTTCTCCATTTTTTATAACAATAAAGACAAAAAGAAAACATACACAACATTGAACACTTAGTTTCAACTTCTTGGCCTCAACAATTTCATAGAAAAAATCCTTGACCTTAAAGAAAATCATTATTTATTAGTAACTCGAGGCCAAACAAAAAGCCAAAAGTGTGCAAAATTTTCACATATTGGCCACAAGATTTTTTGGGCCTCCATTTTAAGTCTAAAGTGCAAGGTAAAGCCAAAGGTTATGAGCTTTACCAAACATTAAACACAAAAACTTTGGCAAATATTATATTTTATATTTTATTGCCATGGTGTTGTGGGGAAATTTTATAAAAGAGCGTGAGCATTTTGAAAAACATAAAGAACTAATAGATTCTTAAAAAGTGTATGTGAAGTTCACCTTAAATTGTGGGTAATGTTTCCATGGGGTTAGGTCAAATTGGCCCTTGTGAAAAACTATTGCAATTGTAGCAAATGAGTATTGCACATTAATTAAGTTATACATTTCACTTATTATTCGCAACCTTTGTATATATACATGATATATATGTATAACTTGGCAATTTCAACCTTACACAATCCTTAATGCAACTGCAACACATAGATTACAACACAAAGTGCAATTGCCGATTCATATTTATAAGGTGCTTGAATATTGCCTTAATTTTTACTTGGATGACCGTAAATATCCATTATAATACCTCAATTTGCCTCAATCATGTACATTGTGTTCATCCTAAATGTTACATACTATCCATTATATTCATCCAATTATTGGTCCCACATCATGGCATTGGCCTCCCTTAGCCACAACCTTGGCATAATATACATATTTGATCCATGTGCCTTGATGTGAATAAATAGATGTCCTTTGATTTTACACCAAATAACTAACTAGTTGTTGACACTTGTTGTCCATGCACTTGCCTCTTCTTCAAATGAACATGATTACATATGGTGTTGTGTTGCCTTGAAACTCCATATTGGGCAGAGAATAAAATCTCACTACCACCTTTTCTATAACAAGTACAAATTTTTTAAGGACATACCTAACTTCTTGTCTTAGTTATAAGAACATGGTTGTGAGTTTCTTTTCCTCTAGAACTAAACATTCATGGCAAAAGTACCCCACAATAGTTTGGCATGCCCCATTCCATTTGTAATCACCTCACCTCACAATACTAAACTTTAAGTGTCATTGGGATGCTTGTTAACTTTATTTTATGTTGAATTCCACTTTAGTATAACATGCATTTCCCAGGCTTTCAATATGCTAACCCACTTAATCTAATCCCTTTGATCAAGTTTTAAGGTATATATGTCTAAGTTGTGGTTCTGACAATAACTCCCCCCTCATATATTGGTTGAATTGGTCAAAATGTTCCACCTCCATATTGTTAGCCTTTTCATCTATTTATGACATTGGGCAAATTAATGTCCCATGATGTACACATTCAAGTTGGTAACGTGGAAAAACTTTTAAAGGTACATATGCTTACCTCCATCCAACCAACACACATCAAATGTATGATAACACTAATGATCTTTGTAGACCTAGACCTTCGAATGTGCATCAACAATTCATACTTTAAAAAGGGTTACATATTTGGAACATATACCAAACCGCATGTATGTGTACATGTGTGAGGTGACTTTTTGTCCCTATACTCCCGGTTCTATGAGGTATGCTTGAAAGTACATATGTTATTGGTGAAAGAAAAATGTAAGTGTATTTTTAAATGTTAAATTGTGTTTGTAGTTGAAACCAAGTAGCTTGCCTCCTATGCATCAATCATGATTTAAAACTGATAAATACATTTTCCAAGCTCAACATGCCAAATCCTAAAATTTTATGTTAAATTGTCATTCATTTAAACCAACTTTTAAAAGTTTAACACCGTGTTCAACTCGACTGTAGACCACCAGTCACTTAAAACATTATTTCTAACACAAATATTATCCAAATCAAGCTTACCTTCGCTCTTTAAAATGCTAACTACGAGGCGCACCTTTCTACCAAATCTTAAGTTCTACAACTAAGCTAGTAGTAAGTTATGCTACCAAACTCGAGAAGGTTTTGCAAAGGTAGGAAGTTTAACTTGGTTGTAGACCACTAATCACTTAAAACATTATTTTTAACACATCTGTTATCCAAATCAGGCTTGCCTTAGTTCTTTAGAAAACTAACTACGAGGTGCACCTTTCTACCAAATCTTAAGTTTTGTAACTAAGCCAATAGTAAGTTATACTACCAAACCCGGAAGATTTGTAAAGTTTTTCTAGGATTTCAAGCTCCTAACACTATCCCTACCTACTTCCATTCTTTTCAAACTACTATAACCCTCTAATCTATTCTTCTTCTTTCTACCATCTACCAAGGACTACTCATTCTCTCCTCCCTACGAAGCTTGTGGGAGCAAGTCTTCTCAAGATTTGAGTTGAATAAAATGTTTAGAAAAGAGAGCCTGAAATCATCTGATTTTGCTTTTTTTAAAAGAAGGAAGGAGGTGAAGGAAGATCCCCACTTGGTGGCCAATGGAAGGAAAAGGAGAAGGTTTTTTTTCACCTCTTCCCACTTCCCCCCAATCAACTTTACTTAGACCTTTATCTTTTTCCTTTGATATTAAGGTTTTACTTTACCATGGTTCTAGGCCGTTATTTACGCATTTATTCCCTTTTCTTTGGCCTATAAATTACGATCGCGCATTTTGATGTCACAAGTCCCCCACCCATTCATCGTTAATTCGATTTAATTGAAAATCTTTTTTCTTTTCCTTGAAATTATGGCTTTGCATATGGTCACGTCTTGCAGGCCTCAAGGTGCGTAAATGAATGAAGAGTCAACCCCATAGTCATCTTTAGATTTAACGATGACGCAACATCTTTGTGATGAAAATTTTGAACCATAAGAGGTGCGCGCTCGTCTTGAAGTTGATCCCCTTCAAGCTTGGTATTATCGCATTTCCCCGAACTTTTGCACCTTATTGATTTTGTTGCAAATCGACCTCGCTTCTAGTGATGAACCTAAAACCGTCTATGAAGGTTGTTACGAGATTGAAGACACCTCCATCTCCACATGGTCTTCAATTTTCGACGTTGGACACTATTGTTGGTTGCGCAGTCTGATTCACTGACTGCTTCCTAATAGCAAGGCAGACACTAGAAGGAAAGTAGACTTTTCGACTGGTCCTTGTGATTGTTTTCTAGTCGCATGCGACATCTACAACTAAAAGTTGTGTAGTCGCCTTGGACAAGTCTCAGGTGTCCTTAGTCGTAGGCGACAACGGGGTTGACGAAAGCTGTTCAACATACAAATACCAGTTCATGACAAAATACGAGTATACGTATGTGGTGCCAGTATTCAACAATTATTTTGGTTATTATTTTTCACCAATGCATAGAGACCACGTCGTATATTGGATATTTGATTTAAAAATTCTTCATGACATCTAATAATACTACCTGTCCAATTCAAGCACTAGGATTATGACACGTGGTTTTTAATATGGTATTTACTTTATTATTAGATAATTACAGTATATATGGACCATTCGATTTTACTCATAACGACTATGACATGTGGCAATTAGTTTTTTATTTTAGTTTTAAATAATGCATTTATTTACAGATAATGCATGAATTTTTTTGTCGTCCAATTTCATGTTGCACACAGTAGATCCTAAGCGTTTATGGCTTTGCCTAATATTTATAATGAACACAATATATACTTCAGTTGAGTTTTGAAACCCAATGGTAGGAGCATTTATAAATTGCCTACAATCCCAAAAATTTAAGCACCCAAGGTAAAATTACATAAGAATGTGGTAGTTTAAGCTTGACATGCCAATTTGCTTGGCCTCCCACCAAAACCAAAATATATTTTATTACTATGGCAATGGGTTACAAGTTCTTGCACTCATCAGTCTAATTACACATGAATTATTCCAAGCATTTGAACAGCCCACATGGGTTCATTGGGGAAAAATTGAACATACATAACATTGAGTTCACCTTTCTGCCTGCAAGGTCCCTGGTGCAGCAACCCAATCTTAGCCCACATCTTCCAATGTAAGTAAGTATATTCAAAACCTGGCAGTGCCTAGACTGCTACATTTGGCTACAACCACATCTACGCCCTCATGGGTCCTCTTGTTGCCTCTAAATGTTCCTTGACCTGCACTATTGTTACCATGATCAACAATACTCCAACAACATTCCTGCTGCTCAACATCAGACAGACCAATCTTGGCGCATACATATACTACTAACTGATAAGTAACTTTACAAGGATGTTTCAGCACAAACCAAAGACAACTTCAAGAGTGATAAGACACAAAGAATCTGCTTTATGAACAACTTCTCATTGAATTGCTCAGCAAAATCCACCACAAGCTGGTCTAGATATAATATTGAATGATAACTAATTTTAGAGGTTATGAGAAACATGTACATCAAGAATCTGCATATTCTCATTTTCTTGCTTCACAAGCAGCTTCTCATTGAATTGTTCAATGAAATCCACCTTATTGTTGCGGTGTAGCAGATGGTTAAAGGCTTTCAGCACTGACCCGTCCTCAATTGACAATATCTTTAGAGGCACATGGCTTTGTGCCCTGTCAAAGATAAGCATCATGATGCTTGGACTGTTCCATTAAACACAATTATCAAAACACAGGAGTTTGAAAAGTTACTTGCACATATACTAGACCTTCACCACCCTCAAGGCAAGTTGAACACATCTTGAACAAATGACATCATATTGCAAAACTAGCCTGATCTTGATTTCCTGGACATTCTCATCAAAGATGGAATAAAGCATGGTGTAGTTTTTCAAGTCAAACACTTTGTATATCCTGCAACACCACCCAATCATCACATTTCAATCCAAGCAAGTCATTAAGAGATCCTCACAAACATTAACAAATACATTGCGACAAAAAGTTGTTTGTTGAGAGTCATAAAGCTCCAGTCAGCTTGAGGACTCGACCACGTGAGCAAGACTCAACCGTAGAGCTAGACGTCAGCATAGCCAGGCTGGTAGGACCTTAGCCACAATTGTGTGGTAGCACCAGCAGGGTATATAAGCTTAGAGACTCTATTTGCTAAGGTTGGAAGTGATTGTGTACTCTTCCATTTCTTTGCTGCTGTGCTGTGTGTGATCACGTTGCTGTGCTTGCTCTTGCTGCGAAGTATGTGAATTCCCTCAACAAGTTATGGGCCCACACTACGCGTGAAGGGTAGACAAGGAATTTTTTGTTTGGTAGCTTGGTGTAACTGAGGTCTTGTTTGCTTGTTGCTGATGAGCAGTGTTGCAAACATGGAGTCTGCTAGCTACGAGAAGGGGCAAATCCAGAAGCTGGACGTCGACAAC
This sequence comes from Sphagnum tenellum, assembly GCA_963921925.1. Lineage (NCBI taxonomy): Eukaryota > Viridiplantae > Streptophyta > Sphagnopsida > Sphagnales > Sphagnaceae > Sphagnum > Sphagnum tenellum. The sequence goes on from OY998155.1 coordinate 6,943,982, forward strand.
TACAGTATCTGGTGTGTGGAGATGAAGGCGCTGCTGATTCACAAGAAGATGTGGAAATATGTGGATCCCAGCGTGGCTCTGCCGATACCCAGTGAACGCAGTGTTTGGCTTGACAAGTCATTAGAGGCACATTCTTTGATTGTGTTGAATTGCAAGCCGCATCACTTTCCCATGCTAACAGCGTGTGAGAATCGAAGACAGGTGTGGGAGAAGCTGTCTTCAGTGTTTCAAGCCAAGAACAACGCAAGGAAGCTGACCCTCAGGAAGCAGCTCAGTGCGTTGAAGAAGGATGCCGGAGAGCCTGTCACGAAGTATGTGTCACGGGCCAGGGAGCTGTGGGCGGACCTTGCGAACGTTGGTCACAAGATGGAAGAGATTGAGTTCGTGCTGGCTATACTGGCTGGACTGCCATGTGACTTTGAAGTTGTCACTACCCTGCTAGAGACATCATCTGCCGAGTTGTCGCTTGATGATGTGCTGCCGAAGCTGCTCACTGTGGAGCAGAGGGTTGTGAAGAAGGACGAACAGGGCGAGTCTGTTGCGTTCTACAACAAGTCACGCAAGCCTGGAGGCTACAAAGGGAAACACAAGAAGGACGGTGACAATGACAACAAGACAGGAGAGGGCGGGTACAGGAAGGTGACCTGCTACAAGTGTGGCAAGGAGGGCCACATTGCAAAGTACTGCAGAAACCAAGGAGGAGCAAGCACCAGTGGCAGCAGCAAGGAGAAGACTGTTGCATTCGCTGCAAGCAGAAGCAAACACCAAGGATGGGTGATTGACTCAGGCAGTGATACGCATCTTACCCCTAAGGTGCATATGCTGGAGGGCTACAGGAAGCTGGATACACCGGTGAAGGTGGAGGGCTTCAATGGCCAGGTGCTTGAGGGCGTTGGGAAGGGCGCTGTGCGTCTTCAATGCAAGGTTAGTGGCAGTACAAAGGAGGTCTTGTTGAGAGAGGTGTTACACATTCCTGGTGCTTCTGCAAGTCTGTTCAGTGTGAGGGTTGCTGAGCGCGTGGGAGCTGAGTTCCTGTTCAAGGGTGGACGCTGCGAAGTGCGTATGAACGGGAAGGTCTGCATGGTGGGCATCTCTGTGGATGGAGGGCTTTATGTTGTGAACCAGGAGCATGGCCAGCAGGTCATGTTGGCAAAGACGCAGGAGACTACAGAGCTCTGGCACCGGAGGTTTGGTCATCTGAGCTATGGCAACCTGGAGCGTCTGGTGGCTGAGAAGATGGTCAAAGGCATTTAGTTGCAGCGAGAGGAGCTGCGTACTGCAACAGGTCTCTTATCAGTTCAGAGCAGAAGACGCCGTGGGAGCTCTTCACTGGAGCTGCACCTGATGTGAGTGGGATGCGTGTGTTTGGGTGCATTGCATATGCACTGGTGCCAAAGCAGCTCAGGCACAAGTTGGAGCCGGTCAGCAAGAAGGGCATCTTTGTTGGCTATGAACCAGGCTCCAAGGCTTACAGAATTCTGCTTAACGACACGTTGAAGGTCACTGTCAACAGAGAGGTGGTGTTCCAGGAGGGTTCATCACAAGGTGAAGTTGGCTACTTTCCAAAGGATGAAGATGATGATCTGAAGGATGCTCCCAAGCTGCAGCTAGAGGAAATAGAGGATGATGCAGACATCAAGGAGGCAAAGGACAAGGCAGTTGCAGTGGAGCAGCAGCAGGTGCCAGCCCCAAGATATCCGGTGAGGGAAAGACAGCAGCCAGACTTCTACAAGGCACACGTTGCCAGTGTGCAGAATGAAAAGGAAGAACCTAACAGCTATGAAGAGGCGCTGAGGGCGCCAGACGCAGATCAATGGCGCAGGGTCATGGATGAAGAGATTGCGTCACTACATGCCAACAACACCTGGTTGTTGGAGGAGCTGCCAGAAGGTGTGAAGCCTATTCCTGTGAAGTGGGTCTTCAAGGTGAAGCATGATGGCAAGGGCAACATAGAACGCTACAAGGCGAGGCTGGTAGCAAAGGGATTCTTGCAGCAGGAAGGAGTTGACTTCACTGAGGTCTTTGCGCCTGCAAGTAAGCATGTGACATTCTGTGCACTGCTAGCCGTGGTTGCTGCTGAGGATCTGGAGCTGCATCACCTGGATGTGAAGACTGCCTTCCTTTATGGCGAGCTGGAGGAAGAAATATATATTGAGCAACCACCTGGGTATGAAGATGGGAAGCGTGGAGTTGCCTGCAAACTGATCAAAACGCTGTACGGACTACGTCAGGCACCTCGCATGTGGCACATTCGGCTCACCAAGGAGTTGGAGTCGCTGGGCTTCACTGCATCAAGTGCAGATCCAGGGTTGTTTGTTCATGGAGGGAAGCAGGTGTGGCTGCTTGTTTACGTTGATGATATTATCATTGCTACAAGGCAGAAGGACTGCCTGGAGGAGACAAAGAGTGCATTGCAACAGGCATTTTCTGTTCGTGATCTTGGGGAGGCCAAGTGGTTCCTTGGCATGGTCATTGAGCGCAGTAGGCGTGCTCAGGTTATCAAGATCAGTCAGGAGCAGATGGTCAAGAAGCTTGTTGTCAAGTTTAGTCTTTCTGAGGCGAAGACCAAGTCCACACCTCTGGCACTCGGCATCAACCTTATGAAGGCCAAGGAAGATGAAGTCCTCGACAAGACGTAGTATCCATACGGTGAACTAGTGGGCAGCATGCTGTATCTGGCAGTGTGCACACGTCCTGACATTGCACATGCCGTGGGAGTTCTTGCTTGGTATATGTCTGCACCAAGTATGGAGCATTGGAAGACTGCAAGAGCTGTACTACGCTACATTGCTGGTAGTGCTTCTGTGGGAATTAAATTTGGGAGCACAGGAAGCAGAAAAGGGAGCACAGGTCTGGTTGGTTACTGTGACTCTGATTCTGCTGGTGACCTCGACAGCAGGAGGTCTACGACTGGATATGTGTTTCTACTCAATGGAAGAGTTGTGAGCTGGAACAGCAGGCTGCAGCCAACCACTGCAGCATCCACGTCAGAAGCGGAGTACATGGCAGCAGCAGCTGCGACAAAGGAAGCCCTTTGGCTTCGGAAGCTGATGGCTGATCTGGAGTATCCAGAGGAGTGCGTCCTGATCAACTGTGACAACCAAGGAGCCATCAAGCTGTTGAAGCATCCCATTGCTTCAACCAGGACGAAGCACATTGATGTCATGCATCACTTTGTGCGTGACAGGGTCACAAGGAAGGAGGTTGCCTTCCAGTACCGCAAGATGGAGGACATGCTTGCTGACTTCATGACAAAGGTTTTGTCACCTGTGAAGTTCAAGGCATGTTGTGCAGGTCTGGGCATATGTGACTGATGTGTAGAGAGAGCAGGAGTCAAGCTGCCTGCGTGGGAGTGTTGAGAGTCATAAAGGTCCAATCAGCTTGAGGACTCGACCACGTGCCCAAGACTCAACCGTAGAGCTAGACAACAGCATAGCCAGGCTGGTAGGACCTTAGCCACAATTGTGTGGTAGCAGCAGCAAGGTATATAAGCTTAGAGACTCTATCTGCTAAGGTTGGAAGTGATTGTGTACTCTTCCATTTCTATGCTGCTGTGCTGTGTGTGATCACGTTGCTGTGCTTGCTCTTGCTGCGAAGTATGTGAATTCCCTCAACATTGTTTACTTGATAAATGAAAAATCTCAACTCAAATGGTATGCATAGCCAGGTAAACAATGATGAGACAAAGGACAATACCTATCTTGTGCAGAATATGTAAGCACTTTGCCATTCACATCATCAAACCAACAAAACCAAGCCACCTGAGTGACTCGGACTCAAACAAGGGGAAACCAGCATCAGGCTGACCTCTTCAAATGTATCTACAGAAGCAACATCCCTATTCCCATGATTAATCCACACTCCCATCTCAAGCCATAGCACAAAGTAGATTGTCATCAACACAGTCTCAAGGAGCTGCTGCACCTTACACATAGGTCTGAAACCCCGGAATCTTTTAAAACAACTAAATTTTAAGAGCTCAGGAGTAAAGAATCAAACCTGGTACTATGAATGCAAGGTAACAAGGATTAAGAGGGCAAAAAGTTGAGCACATACTCTATAGGTGTGGTTCTGCACTTCAAAGAGCTGAAGTTGTCAGAAGCATATACTGACACAATGATTAACGAATCATTGTTGTTGTTGTAGAACAAACTGCGAATTACTTCATCTACACTAATGTTTAGGAAACATATCCACTTATTTGTGTCTAGTACATCCAAAACCAGATTGTAAGTCTCAAAAAACAGTTGACAACAATACATCCAGTAAATAAGGTCTTAAAACAACTGGGCTGATTTTCGTACCTTGGTTGAAAGCAACACAGATACCAGAATGTGTGAGAGCAAACACTGTGTCCCTAGCAACCCCAATTTCCACAATACGAGACCGCTTCTTCAGGAACGACAACTTGAGGAAGTGGTGGGCTTTGGGGTCGTGTGTGTCAAATTCGTCCTGTGAAAACCATGTGAAACACAGACAGTATCATACATGAATCCACATAACAGAACCCAAGTATTTCCTTGCTCCAGTAGCATAGCACATCACATTCAGCATATCATTACGCTAATCTGATAGGAAATGGTGGCCCAAGCAGATTAGAAACCCAAGTGTGAGACCAGAAGTGGAAAGCAAATTAGAAACCCAATGGAACCAAAACCAGATCAACAAGTGTTGATAGCAAAACCTTGAAACTCTTTTGTCTTCACAAAAGACCTAACTATTGACTTTGCTACCCACATCTTGTACAAAACCTTGAAAACTTTTTGTCATCACAAAAAAGCAGACCTCAGTCGTGACTTTTCTACCCGTAGTTGTCAATAGCACCACAATCAAGCACTGCTTCTCTTTGTGTCCTCTTCTCACTTGACTCAAAGGTCAGATTCTTTAACCACAGCTCAAGAAATTGCACTTAAAAAAATTATGTTCTCAGGTCAGATTCTTAATCACAGCTCAAGAATCTGCACATAATCTCTAACCCATGTTTCCTTTTTCAAGGATCTAGGATTCGGTATCTTTTTGCAAAGTTTGGAATCAATTACGAGTAGAGGTTCTGGAGAATATTACTACTAGTACTAGTACTAGAAACTCCTGTCAGTTGTCACTGAACATGATGATCCTTAGAGCTTGACGGTTGCAGAAAACAAAAAAAATAAAAATTGTTCTAGAAATAATTTGCAGAAAACCAAAAAAAAAACTTGCTCAAGAAATTTGCAGAAAACAGAAAACCTTGCTCTGGAGCTTTTTTGTAGAAAAAAAACAATATTCATCTGGAAATTTGCAGAAAGCAAAAAACTTGGTCTGAATGTTTGCAGAAAACAGGAAACTTGGTCTTGAAACTTGCTTTCATGATCTGATGATGGAGGTGGAAAAACCTTGGGTGGTTTGCTGGGGGTGCAGTGCACAGCTACTACAGTGCGGGGGGATCTCTCTCTCTCTCTCTCTCTCCAACAGAGCTGGTGTGTGATACAGAGAGTGATCACATGACGAATGTTGTTGCCGTGTTCCACATTGATTGATGTTGCTCCTCCTCCTCCTTCGCCGGCTTCAATCCACAGCTATTCACCAGGCCGTGCAACACTAGTGCATCTTTTGTGATGCAAACTTTGGTTGCAAGTGCGGGAAAAACATCATTCATTATCGGGGGAGTCGATCCTCGAAGGACTGTGCGCAAGAGTAGCAGCAGCACATATATTGACAGTTTGCGTCTACACTCGATTATTCCTTCCTCTCCAGAATGTCAATTGCTCGTTAGAAGCTCCAAGCTCTCGGAACCCAAGACGACCAAAGATCACAGAAGCTTACCTCACAAGAGCCTGGTGAATTCAACTCCGGTACTGCTCACGGATCATCCAGCACCCACAAGCGAGTATTCAGCTGAAGAAGAAGAAGAAGTGAACAACAGCTCAACATCCAGAGGAGATTTGGATTCAAATCCTGCAGCAGGTCTATTATCTCCAGTTTTGATCAGGCAGCAAGCAACAGCAGTAGAAGAAGAAGAAGGATGCAGCTGTCAACAAGAAGAAGAAGAGTATAGTCAAAAGCCCTTCCATCCAGGAGGCAGCAACAACAGCTGGGAAGGGACAAAGTCTTCTTCCTGTGGATCAAACGGGTTCTCCCACAAAAGAAGGCAGCAACAGTAGGGGAAAGAAGAAGACCCAACAACAACAAAGTGTTATGGTCGATCTTGGACAGATTCAGCTCAAAAAAACACAAACAACAAAGAGGAGTTGAAAGACAATAACACCTCAATTTTGCATACAACTTTTGACAAAGTTTAAGCACTGACGTTACTGAGATACATATTCTAGATCTTGCTCCCCAAATAGGGAAACAAATCACCTATAAACCCTAAAGAAAGACTTGAAAGCAACGAAGAAACGTCAAGGATTTGAGTTCAAAAATGGGAAAGAAAACCCTAATCCGCACAGTCTCGAACAACCTTTAGTCAAAACACTCGGGAGCAACCCTCGAGCTAGGCTCTAGTCTCAGGAACTTGGTTGCTGCTGGAAAACGCCACGAAACCCAGACAACCTAGTGAATATAAGGATGACCCGACTTGTCACCATTTGCAAGTGATTTCGGCGACACGGTTTTGTGCAACACACACACACACATACACACCTGCAAATGGAAGTTCCGAAACTTCTTTTGCAAATTAGTGCGATTGAAGGCTAGGTTCCCCGCTCGACTCATCTCCCTCTTTAGAAGCTTCCGTACGTAGTTCTTGGTTTCATCAGGTCGCATCCGTTTCCCTGCAACCACTCGCCTCCCCGATGCCGGCCTTGGACTACTCTGCATCCTCATCCTATTCATCAAGTGCATCTTCCCCCCAATCGTCGCTACGTTTTCACCCTCACTCGCAGAAAAGTGCAAAATAACAATGCGCGTACGCCGCACTCGATCGCTGAAACCTTATGCTTTGTGGAGGTCGCCGTAACCCTACTTACAATCACCTATTTTGGTTTCAAATTTTCTAATTATGAATATGTACAAATTTGTATTTTACACCTTTGTATAACACTCTCATTAAAAAACCATACAATACGATATTTTACATATAGACATACGCCAACTATGACTAAGCACCATTTCGCTTACAACTAAATGGGACTTTAAATGGCTACTCTTGGATGATAAATCCAACCCATATATAAATGGAAATAAAATTAGTCGCAAACTAGTCGTAGGTTAGTCGAAGATGACTTAACTGATGTCAGCACGATGTCACAATAGTCGTAGATAACAAAAATTTAGTTGTAAAGAATAAATAGTTGCAAGTAGTTGTAAATGTGATGGTCACATATTCGCCTTTTCCTTCTAGTGAGACAACCTAATTCGCACCATTCGACACATCCTAGATTTCTTGCAGTTATAAATTATTTATTAACAAATAGGATATCTACTCAAGTGCAAACATAAAACTCTATTGAAAGGAAACTATAACATGATGCTCACAACACAAAATATAACATCAAGAACTCCTCAAGGTTCTTATCACATGAAATACACAAACTTGTGCAAAGAAGAAAAGAGAAACAAACCATCAACACCAAGGTATTAAACTACAAGACTAAACCACAAATAACTAAACTAATATAAATAAAGAAAGTAATTCAACCTTGTAAAAGTAACCTAGTTACTTTTCTATTCCAGTAACTAATGAAACCTAATTAGTTGAGCTTGAATTCTCAACATTCCCCTTCAAGCTCAAATCCACTTCTAATACACCAAACATTTGTCGAAACTTCTTTAGCTTGTCTATATCTAAAGCCTTTGTGAAAATGTCAGTAATTTGATCTTTAGTATTAACATGAATAAGGTCAATTTCTTTTGCTAGAACTTTTTTTCTAATAAAGTGGTAGTGCACCTCAATGTGCTATGTCCTAGCATGATAGACCGGGTTGTTAGCAAGTAGTATGCTACTGATGTTATCATAATAAATGACAACATCAGCATCCACTGATTGTCCCAAATCTGACAGTAGTTTTTGTAACCAAACTACTTCACATGTAACAATTGTTGCGCCTTTGTATTTTGCCTCCTTGCTTGATAATGCAACTGTTGGTTATTTCTTACTGCTCCAACTAATAGCACCACTTTCAAAAGAAAACATGAAACCATTCGTTGATCTTCTATATGAAACATTGCCAGCCCAATCAACATCCGTGTATCCATGTACTTGTAACTAGCTCTTGCCTTCATAAAACAGTCCACACTGCAAAGTATGTTTATGTACCTCAGTATGCGCCTCATAGCATCGAAATGTGGCTTCCGTGGTGTTTGCATGAATTGATTCACCACTCCAACTGTATAACTCAAATCTCACCTTGTGATGGTCATGTAAATCAAACTCCCCATTATGCATATGTACATAATGGTATCCTCCACAAGGTCTATTTCATCTGCACTCAAATTCACATTTTGCTCCAATGGAATTGAAATGGGTTTGCAACCCGTCATTACATATTCGGACAATTTGTTCAAGGCATATTGCCTTTGTAGTAACCATATCCCTTTGGAGGATTGGATTACCTCAATTCCAAGGAAGTAACGTGTCGCAACCCTAACTTGGCCAAGTGTGGGGTGAAGCCCAACACTTGGAAAAGTTGGGATTTGGAGTCCTCCGGGACTCCTGAATGTTTAGAGCTCAACAACAGGACCCAAAACACCTCACATTGGGTTGTTCTTGGTGTCATTGAAAAGGTCTTGAAGCGTAGATATCGAAAATGGCCTCGTATTGGGCATTTGGATATCTGTCACCCAAGTTATGGGCAAAAGAAGGGCCGAGAGTCAAATTGGCAGTTTGACTCCCGACCACTAAAAGTCAGGAATCGACCTCTTCCTAAAGTCCGAATTGGGAGTGCGATACGTCGTTGAAAAGATCTCGACAAGGGCTACAACTTTGGTTAAGACCTTGTTGCGATCCAACTCTGCAGTAGGGAGTTATGGCCGTTCAAAGTTCTGGGAGTCCCGCTGGGACGATTTCGGGACAACTTCGGGACTCCATTTCGGGAGTCCCGAGAATTTGTGCCATTTGGGTGTAGTCCCCACAACGTGGTGCAGAGAATACTATAGGGAGTATGGTGGTGGCATACTCCCGAGTCCGGGCCGTGGTGAGTCTAGTGGTCCGAAGTGCCCGTGGCTTGTCCCAACCCAAAAGGGTGTCCCGGAATGTGAACTAACCACGTGGGTGGTTTGTTTTGTGCAGATTCTAGCTTGATCAACTAAGTCACTCTTCCTAGTCTAATCCCGGGGCTCCCAACTTGACCCTCTACCCCTTTCTAGAGTTGGAAGCCGGGAGCGTGCTACCAAGTCTCAATTCCGTAACTTGACTCTGTGAGACCCTCAAGTGGGTTTCACCCCCGTGACTTGGGAGCGCGTCATAACGCAACTCTCCCAAATCTTTCATCTCAAATTTTTGCTTCAAAAGCTTCTTCAAATCAAAGATGTCTACATCACTATCTCCTGTGATAATCAAGTCAATAACATAGAGGATTATGACAACAATCCCATGATCTATCTTTTTCACAAATAGTGAAAAGTTTGCATTGGATGGTTGAAATCCATTTGTGACAAGATACTGACCTATCTTATCTGATCAAGCTCTAGGTGTTTACTTCAAGCTATATAAAGCTTTCTTCAACCTACAAACCAAATTAGGACATTTTGGTCCACATAACCTAGTGGTTGTTCCATGTACACTTCTTCCCGTAAATCTCCATGAAGAAAAACATTCTTTACATCCATTTAATGTAAAGAGCATCCTTTTGTTGCTACCATAACAATGATTGCTCTTACAATTGTCATTTTGGCAACTGGACTATATGTCTCTTCATAGTTTATGCCATAAGTTTGGGCATAACCTTTGGCAACCAATCTTGCTTTGTATCTGCTCATAGATCCATGTGCATTGTGCTTGACTTTGTACACCCATTTGCACCCAATAACTTTCTTGTCGTTTGGTAAAGCTACTAACTCCCAAGTAGCATTAGCATCCAACATCGCCATCTTTTCATCCATGGCATTATCCCATTTAGGATTTCCAACCGCTTGTTCAAAACAAGTGGGTTCAACTTCTTGTATGACTTTCACCATGTATGCATAACGATGAGCTACAAAGCCATCATATGTGAGTCTTTGTACAAGGTACTTGACTCGTGTGGATCTTTATACTCCATTGTTGTTGTCAGGAGTTTTCAAAGCTTTCTTGGTCATCTGAGCTCTAGGAGTAGTAATTGAAGAGATTCTTGATTCTTCACCCACACTCTTCTCTGAATCACTTGACTCATCATCTACATGAGGCTTTCTAAATGATGTTTGAGAACTACCATCTAAAATGTTTGAAGATCTTAATCTTCCTTTCCATGGAGTGCTACTGGACCCACTAATTAAGGACTCTTGTGGTCCACTAATTAATTGTGATTTTTGTTCCACATTTGATGGAACATCACCATTTCTAACCTCTCCACCTTCTGCTATCTTTAGTGGTGGATACCAATTAACCATCTCATCAAACACAACATTTCTACTCACTTGCAACTTCCGAGTGGAAGGTTTGAAACATTTATATCCTTTTTGTTCTGAGGAATATCCAATGAAGATGCACTTTTTAGCTTTTGGATCTAGTTTTGATCTCTTTTCATCAGGACCATGCACATATGCAATGCAACCAAACACTATGAGGTGTGAGAGATCTGGTTTCTTGCCTGTGAATTTTTCTCTAGGTGTCATGCCATGAACTGCTACTAAAGGTGTTCGATTCATGATATAGACTACAGTTGCTACTACTTCAGCCCAAAAGTAATTTGGCAAATTCTTCTCATTTAGCATGGCACGTGTTATTTCTACAATGTGCCTATTTTTCCTTTTAGCAACTCCATTCTATTGTGGGGAACAACTACATGAGTATTTCCTTTGAATTCCATGCTCCTTCAAGTACTCACTGAATTCATTTGACAAATACTCTCCCCCTCTATCGAATCTTAGGCACTTAATGTTCACACATTTCTCCTTCTCCACCATTGCTTTGAAATTCAAAAAATGTTAAAACACTTCAACTTTGTGTTTCATGAAGTAGACCCACACCTTCCTTGTGTGGTCATCAATGAAACTCACATAGTACTTGCATCCTCCAATGGATTCTGTCTTCATGGTCCACACATCTAAGTGGCTCATTTCCAAAGGTTTGGAACTTACATGAGTTGTTTGAATTGGGAATGGATGCCTAGTTTGCTTCCCCAATTGACATGTTTCACAAACTTCTGACATCACCTCTTCTGTTTCGAATTTGGGAAGACCTCCAACAAGATGTTGTTTTTCCATCAACTTAAGATGTTGGAGATTAACATGGCCAACTTGTTTGTGCCAAATTCCAATGTCTCCAGCTTCTTTTCCATGTGTGAATAACATGGAATTCACATCAGGCATGTTCACATCCAAGGTGAACATTCATCCATTCCTTTCTCTTTTGGCAATCAATTTGCCTTGGTTTTTCATGTCTTCCACAAAATATCCATTCGGGTTGAATGTCATTTGTAAACCTTGTTCCACCATCTGGCCTATAGAGACCAGATTTTTTGTTATGGTTGGAACATGAAGTACATATTTCAAGTACTTCGTTTGCCCATCTTGCATGGACAATGGCACCTTGCCGATTTGTGTGATGGGATGTGTAGTGTCATCACCAGTTCCCACAAAACCTGGTGTCTTCAAATCCTTTGTGTCTCTAAACCATTCTCCATGACTAGTCATGTGATTTGAAGCTCTAGAATCCACATACTAGACATTGTTGTCTGATACACCTCCTATCATTGAATTTGCCATGTGTTGTATCACAAACAATTGTTCATCACCTTGATTGCTAGTTGATGCATAATTTCCTTGTTGTAGCTTTCCATTTTGTGCATCATGCTCCTTTTGATAACAATTTTTTGTCATGTGCCCAGGTTTGTCGTAGTAATAACAATTTGAGTCGCTATTTGGTTGTTGACCTCGATGATTTCCACCACGACCTCCACGACTTCCTCTTCCTCTAAAATTTCCTTGTCCAGCTCCATGAGACTGAATTTCATGTTGATGATGTCCACCATGCGAGCTTCTGTGTCGACCTTGAAATGAGGTTTTAAAACCTTTACCTCTACTTCTATTAGAATTTGAATAGAAACCACTTTCTTGTGATCCTCCATTGGATGAAGTACTAACAACTCTCATCTCTTCGTTTATAAGCAAGGTGATTAAATCTTGGAAATTGGGAAATCATTTTCGAACTGCAATTGAAGTACGGAACTGGCTATAATCTTTTCTAAGACCATTCATGGTCATGGCCACTAGATCTTCATCATCTAGAGGGGCTCCTATAGATGCAAGAGCATTTGCAAGGTTTTTCACCTTTCTAAAATTATCACTGATGTTCATCTTGTTTTTCTATAGATTATGCAACTCTTGCTTAAGTTGCATTTTGCGGGCTTGTGTATTAGTGTTATACATCTTCACCAATGTATCTCAAGCTTGCTTGGTGATTTTGCATCTTGAATATGCACAATCATGGAGTTGGACACATTCACAGAAAACCAATACAAGATTTTCCTTGCTTTTTCATGCTAAGTTTTATTGGCTTGAATTTGTTGTTGTGTGGGGTTTTATGGGAGAGGAGGTTCTGTCTCATCACGAATTATGAACTCCTAATGACCTTTCCGATCAAGAAATTCATAATCTTAAATTTTCCACACTTGGAAATTGTTCTTGTCTAATTTCTCAATTGCAATTTGAGAAAGACCGTCTGCCATCTCTCAAGGTAGCACTCAAATGTCTTCTTAGTGTTTCTAGGATTGGGATTAGGGTTTTCCTTCCTTAGATTTCTAGGATTAGGGTTAGGGTTATGGTTGAACAAGGTGGACCTTGCATATGTATGTATGTTTTGAGTATTATACGAAATTTTATATTATATATAGGTTTTACGTATATGTATGTACCTCGTATAATATCTTGTATGGTATTAAATAAATGACTACATACCAAAATTTTCTATGAAGGTCTTGATGATGTATTTGTGCTTCCCAACCTTCAAATTCCTTCCTTCAAGTACTCCCAAGTTGTATTTGCTCCACTTCAAATAAATGTCTTTTCAATGTAAACTTTTGTCACAAAAACTTTGCAAAGCACATCGCTCACATATGAACTTGAATCCTTTTGAAATTTTGCTAAAACATGTAGAGCTTTGTCTACTACTGTCTTTCAAAATTTCAGCTCATTTGACTTCATAAAATGAGAGATCTTGCTACTTCCTTGAAGTCACCTCAAATTGGGACTTGAACACAAAATGACTTACGACTCGCTTTCAACAACTCCAAACTCCTTGAGATTTTGAGAGACACATAAAATATATATTTTCTACATATGTTCAAAATTTCAGCTCTATTGATGACAACCACAAAGAGTTATCATTCTCAAAAGAAACTAACTTCAAAACCAAGGCTGAAACTTTAGATGCTTGAATCTCTTTCAATACATATCCAAATGACTTGAAAAAATTTTCACATATATAATCCTTTATAATCTATAAGATGCCAAAGCTGCAAATCCAAAAAAACTCAAACAAAGGAGATATGACCAAAACACCAGATCTCACACAGAATCTTCAGAAACTCATAACTCTCAAAAACACATCCTTTTCTTTTGAAAATTTGAGAATAAAAGCGTCTTACAGTCTTCTACAATTTGTCCAAGTTTCACTTCAAGATCTTTTCACAGTAGATCTAGATCTAGCTTTAAAGATCTGACTTCCACAACCTTTGATATGTGGATCTCCTCTCACCTTTTTCTTTTCTTTTCTTTCTCTTCACATTCTTTCCTTTCCCCGTTTCTCTTTTGCACTTAACAAAATCCTATGATACTACTAAAAATTCTCAAGCTCTAGTTCTAGAGACTTTAATCTAGCTCTAGATCTCTTTCAAGCTTCTCAGCAAACAACCTAAGCTATGATACCATGTTAACAAATAGGAGATCTACTCAAGTGCAAACATAAAACTTTAATTGAAAGGAAATTATACCACAATGCTCACAACACAAAACAGAACATTAGGAACTCCTCAAGGTTCTTGTCACATGAAATACACAATCTTGTGTAATGAAGAAAAGAGAAACAAACCATCAACACCAAGGTATTTAACTACAAGACCAAATCACAAATAACCAAACTAATATAAGTAAAAAAAGTAATTCAACCTTGTGAAAGTAACCTAATTACTTTCCTACTCCAATAACTAATGAAACTTAATTAGTTGAGCTTGAATTTTCAACAATTATAATCTAAAGGAGATGGTAATAGCCCTAGTGCCTTCCTTGGCTGGCCTGTAACCGACCCCCCCAACACTCAAGTTGGGTTACAGTAAACAAACTATATAACAACCCCACTAGAAGAGTATAAGGAAGAACAAATGATTGTTGGTGTGAACACAAGCCCCCAACATTTGGATGAGGTGAAAATGAGGAGGATAGCATAAAAACATGTCTAAATGGCACAAAACATGTGGATGAGGGTGGAAATGAAAAAGGTAGAGTAGAAATAGTAGAAACAAGTCTAGATGGCATAAAACAAGTGGATGAGGGTGGAAATGACGAGGACATAATAGAAACAAACATAGATGACACATGGGGGAGTGATGGCTATATAGGGACAAATGGAAGATTATGATAAGCTTGATTTCAATATGATTCAAGAAGTGGACGCCCTGAATGTGGTTAAGGTGGAAGACCCTAACTTTGGATTGATCAATGGATTTATTGATGGCATTTATGCACCTAGTCAAGTTGATATGATTGGGGACACACAATTGTTGGTGTTTTGAAATGTAATTAATGGATTGTATCAAGAAGAGTGGCTCTACTTTTGATGAGGCCATTACAAGGAGGAAGAAACATTAGTTAAGTAAAGGAGAAGGTCTTACCAAGGCAAAGAAAATTAGGCCTATGGTTGAAACAAAAATGCACAAAATGGATGTTGATGAGACATGTTTAGGTTGATAAATATGTTCAAGTGAATGATGAACTTACATATTGCCAAGATGGAAATAAAGTGCTCCAAGTCAAGGACATGGCTATGAATGTACATTCAATTGCATTGTTAATTGGTGGTGCAAGCAATGTTGAAGCAACATGACACCACCCTAAAAAACAATGGTTATCTATACATCACCCCCTTCTCGTCATGGGGGTGCACAGAGGAGGGGCACAATGTGGCTTATGTTTAAACTTGACCTTGAAAAATCAAAACCATCGTTGGAAACATGTTTTAAGGAGAATGGCAAAACACAAACTCTCCCCACACTTATGTCATCAACGCATGCATTCATGCATCCCCAAATTGAAAATGTAAGATCCCAAGCCCACTTTCCTCGAGTTGGGGATTTAGTCTCATTATGGTACAACATAGATGTACATCTCATCAAAGTCATATTTCACTTTGTTGTAAAGTGTGTTCAAGTTTTGATGAGTTAATTAACATGTATCATATGTTATTTGCTTTTGTAGTTTCGCCTGAAGTTTGGCACCAAGGTTTGGGTGCTACATCTAAGATTTCCTAGATTGGTAATGGTTGAAGGTATTGTTGGGGTTTCCAAGGGGTCATGTAGCATGGCAACACCTAGGCTGCTTTGATTATGTGGTGAAGGGGAACAAATGATGGAGGTGACACAAGTGATTCAACATTCCACACCAGTCATGCATTATGAATCCAAATGTAATCCTCTAATCACCACATTAGATGCATGCAAGTTTAACATAGATGGGGATAAGGTGTTCATATTGTGGGAATCCTCATTCTTATTGGTTCAAAATGTGTGACCTAATCATAATGAGTTGAACATTGGTAGTTTATTTTGAAAATGTTACAATTTTATCTTTTTGGACATGATTATATGAGGAAGAATAGTTACTTTTTGTAGTAAGGCTTAATTATTGTGTGGAATGACAACTGGTAATGAATCTTTGCATAAACCCATGGTCATATTAAAAGCTCCCAAAGACTTTTGATCTATATTTAGATTACCTTAAGGTATGATGTGAGGATTTCAAACTCATTTTGGCCCTTATTTCATAACGCTATGTGATTCAATTCATTTTCATTATGTTGATATTGGTTTTATCTCCACATTTTGCGTTTTAGGTGTGATTTGTTATTTATTTCAACAAGTCATATTGTTGTCAAAAAGATGGTTTTAGGGACTTAATCAACATACTGATGTTGACTTCTTCTTGTCATTAAGTCAATATAAACTCGTCAATGGAACCATCACACAAGTGTTATTATTCATTTTTAGTTGGTATTACCATGGCTGCATATTTTAGGTGAGTTTTTTTTGTTGATGTTTTTTACTTGTGATACTCACAAATGGAACTTATTCTTAAACCTTGTCCCACCATATTGTTATCCTCAATTTCATAATGTGTATGTGTATTGAATGTTAGCCAATGTCATCATTTAATAGTCTTCCAATTATCTAAGAATGGGACAAAAATCCATGGTCTACATTTTTATATTCAGCTTGATGTTTTACTTTCATGGTGTTGTGCATGGATGGTTACACAATTTTTCTTTGATTATGTTTGTAAAACATTTGCGACTTGTATGTGCTTTTGGAAAGTGGTAGCCAAGGTGCAAGGCCTTTATTTTTCAGACCAACAATAAAGTAAGGTAGAAGGCATTACTTCCTCTTCAAAAGTTGTTCGGTCTCTTATTATATAATAATCATGCATGGATTAGTTGCACAAGGTACAACTTGTACATGTGTTTGCTACAAGGTTTGTTGATGTATATATATTTTGTTCATGGGTTCATTGCTTAGGATTCAGCAACTTTTTATAATGAATAAGTCTTTTTTTATTTGCTAATTAAATTGAACCAATCCTAGCAATCATGTTGTTTTAGTTATGATGAAATCATTTAGATAGTTGATCTTGAATCCTAGTATTCAAATGATATTGAATCTTGTACTTGAGGTTTGGCTCAAAAGTTGGTCAATGTAGGTAAAGAGGCTAACTAATTGACAACAATCACTACACACTAAAACAACAAATGTCAATGGGGAAGAATTGGTAGCAACAAGTTGCCCAATCAATAGATTGGCCCAATTATTTAATGAGCTAGCCTTGTGTTCCAATCATATCTATGTCTATTTAGTTGATGACAACAAGATATGTACTGATTATTGTCCTTATGATGTTAGTCAAGTCAATTGTCATGGATATAAGTACATTGTGCCCAAAAATATCTTTTGAGTTCATTTGCAACTATTTTTTGTCCTAAAAAATGGCTTTAGGACCCATCTATGGAAATAATTTGTAGGTGATAGAAATTTGGTGCATAATTGTGATGGACCCCCAATTTAGCAAATGTGGAATGCACTAGTACAATACAAGTTCAGGGCGAGCAAATGCAATTTGATGTTATGTTCTTGCAAATTCATGTTGTTTCATGGATGTTAATATAACACTCAACCATTTTTTGTGATAACATGCATGTATGGATGCAAGTAATGCATGACAAACAAGATTGAAAAAGATCTTAACACATTGAATTGACAAATGCAAAATGCTCAAATGGTAGTTAAACACTAGGAAGTATGTGGCAGTGGCATCAACAAAGGAGATGTATGACAAGGAATCTTTTAGTGTATTATCATTTAAGCAACTTAAATGGGCATAAAATATTGATTAACCATATTAAATACAACTTCAAATTGGCACTTTTCAAATGGAGTTCAATCAAGTATACACAAGTTCCCATCAATAATCTATGTGAATTTTTCAGCGCAAAATTCATTAAGTTTCATGTGTTTATGACCTTTTATTCATAGGGATGTTGTGAATTGGCTTAGTGTTGGATAGTGTAATTCAAGTTTCACAAATGATCCTTGAAATAGGTTGACATTATATGCACAATCAATCATAACCTAGCTATTAAAGGTCGATTTGTTGATGTGGCAATGGCATCATCAAAGGAAATTGATGACAATGAGTATGGATCAATATTGTCATTTGCACACCTATAAGTCAACCACAACTATTCATGACCCCTCCCCCCCCCGCCCCCCCCAGGGTAGCTATATCTGTGGAGATTGTGCTTTTGCTTGCACACTAGAGATTAAAAGGATGCAAACCCATGTTCATTGGTTGTAATTGTGAAATTTGCCTTACAACTATAGCCATCCGCCTAAACTCACTTTCACCCATCTCAAGGCTTATGTACTTGTGTTTTATGACCACAAAAGAATGGACCAAATGTTGTTTAGGTGGAAGAAGCTCATAATCAATTCTGCCACATCCAAGCAACATTGATTTTGTTGATTGTTGTCATGGTACCCCAAGTTCACAAGTTCAAAATGAGTGAATGCGAATAATGTAGATGGATGGCTAGGTCCATGTTCAAATGTATTCCCAAACTTGTAGAAAATTATGTTTCTTAATTTCATATGTTTCATGAATCTAACCATCTAGCTTAAATTTAGTTTCATCCATATGTTGACAAGTGACTTGTAGTGGTACCATGATGACAAAAGAGTGGGCCAATGTTGATTTTGCAGAACATTTGTTTCATGAGTCCTAGCTAGCCAACTTAGACTCACTTTCATCCATACACTGGCACATGACTTGTAGTGGTACCATGATGACAAAAGAGCATCCTTTTCTATTCGAAACAACATTGACTTGGTCTTTTATCATCATAGAACACAAGTTTTGTGTCATCAATGAATGAATGCAAGTAATTTTGATGGATGATTAGGTCCATGATAATAGATATTCTTAAAAAATAGAGCAATGTCTTTCTACATATCAAGTCAAATTAGCATTAATAATCCAATAAAAGTTGATAAATTAGCATTAATGAGTTATAATGTTTGAGTCCAAGATAATTGCTATTGTTTACTTTCATTATGACAAAACATAAAAATATATGAATAATCTACTTTATTAAGTGGGAAATTATGTCATGTGGTTGGTTTTTTCATTGTGAAGTGGTTTTGTGTGGGTTGGGTTTACCATCCATTTTTACATCACAAAGGAGAGCTTGTTGCAATGTTAGGAAATAAAAAATGTTTGTTGAAAACAATTGACCATGGAAACATATAATTTCTTGTCCATTACATATGGGCCATTGTCTAATGTTATCTTGAAACACTCTTTTATTTTTTGGGATTGCAACTCTTTTTTAGGCATTGTAAAATGGATGATAAATATATTCACAAAAGGCCACATCACATACAAAGACTTGCATTATGACATGGTTTGAACCCTAATAAAGCATCTTATACATGATCCAAATATTTAGAAACTATTCATCTTCACTATGATGGGTCACATACAAGGAGTCAATATTTGGTAAACACTACGAAGATCAATGGTGATGTGAATGTTTTTTACTACTTAGAAGTTAGCATCACTTGGGCTCAAAATCTTATAACTTTCAAAGAATCGCAACAAGGGTATTTACAAATCCCCATGTAGGTTGTTTCACATTGTTATATTATGTAGCTTTTGTTGTTTGACGAAAACTTGATCGCAATCTAAACTTAGGTCCTTTTGGTTGCAACTGCTTACGACCTTGTAATCCAAATTCAATCTCATTTTGGAACTAGGTCATTTTGGCAACGACCCTTGACACACCCCCAAGCTCCTTGATGGATTCGACTGTGAGTCCAAAGGTGAAAACAACAGAAGGAAAAGGAGTTGTGACACGCTCCCTAACTTGCAACACTTTAAAGGTAGAAGGGCATGTTGGAGCTCCTAGATGGGATTAGAAAGATTAACAAGAAATTCAATTACTCACATGGACCTGCACAAACCAAACCACAAGTTAGTTAGTGCATAGTTGGAACATTTTGGTGCATGGATGAACCACGGGCAAACACAAACTCACAAGTTCACCACGACCTGACTTGGGGGAAGCCACCACCTTCCCCCTTATAGTAAACTTGTGCATGACCATGAGACCAACACCCAAATGTCATTTTGTCTCGGGACTCCCAAGTGGGGGTCCAAAGTTGGGACTCCCACAACTTTGGGGGCCCATAACTCTGTGTGCATACCTTCGATTGAGATGAGGTCTAAAGAAAAGTTGTATCCCTTGTTGAGAACTTTCTAATGGTATGTTGCATGCCACCTGCCCGCAAGGAAATTTTGGTGTTTCTTTACTTTTAGTGATCGGGAGTCAAATTGCCAATTTGATTCCCGACCCTTCTTTTGGTCATAACTTGTGTTTTAAGTTCAAAATGGATCATGCAAGCCCAATTTAAACATCTAAATTCCAAGATCTTTCTATTGATATAAGGAATTCCTTAATCCAATGGGTTTTGACCCTTGCAATTGCTCTCTAAAAATTCAAAAATCCATTAGGACTCTAACTCCCAAAGTTGGAGCTCACTTGTGATGTGAAGGTTCATTCCTTCACATTCTCCTACACTCATGGGAGCATGAGATGTGACTCCCAATCTTCCTTCTTGGCCCGCACCCTTACAAGCCCTTGTTTTGGTAGCGAGCCCAAGGCTAGGGTTGCAACAACCCATGTTTAGATTGTGACCAAAATGAGGTTGCTAGCTAAACATGGGTTCATCTGGCTACCACCTTTATCCAAATTGTGATCAAACTTTGGTTGTAGACTGGACCTTTTTTATTTTTGTTGTGATTCCTACTCATATTGCGACCAAAATTTGGGCGTAGACTAAACCTAATCATTTTTGCTGTAGCCCCTGTCTAGATTATGATTAAAATTTGATCATAGGCTAGATCTTGTTTGTTTTGGTTGCAACCCCTATTTAGACTATGACTGAATTTTAGTCATGGGATGGACTTTTTTTGGGTCTAATTATTATCCTTGTTTAACTTGAAACCAAAATTCAGTCGTGGGCTGGACCTTGTTCGTTATAGTTGCAACCCTTGTCCAAACTACAACTAAATTTCAATCATGGGTTAAACCTTGTTTGTTTTGGTTGCAACCCTTATCTAGCCTGCAATTGAAATTCAATTGCAGGATGGACCTTGTTTGTTTTTGGTGTAACCCCTATTTAAAATGTGATTGAAATTCAGTCGGAGGTTGGATTAGGGTCCTTTTGGTTGTGACCATTGTCCAGAATAGGGCCAAATTTTGATCGTAGGCTAGACCTTGTTAATTTGGATGTGACCTCTATCTAAACTATTACTAAAAAATTTTCCATGATGGATTTGGGTCCTTTTAGCTATGACCCTGTCCAATTTGCAATGATTGAATTTCAATCATAAGATGGACCTAGGTCCTTTTGGTTGTGACCTTGTCTAGTTTGCAATGATTGAATCTTGGTCACAAGCTAGACACTATTTGTTTTAGTTACGACCCATGTTTAGATTGTGGCCGAAATTCGGTCATATTTTGGACTTGGGTAATTTTTGCTATGACACGACACTTATTTAGATTGCAACCGAATTTTGGTCGTAGGATGGACCTAGGTGCTTTGGCCGTTGCCCCTGTCTAGATTGCGACCAAATTTTGGGTATGTTGTTGAAATATTTTAGTTTCCATAATTCTTCTTTTCCATTAAAATATACATTTTTAATGTTAAATGGAAAGGCCACAATGTGATCCACCCCTTGATTGATGAAGTTTTCCAAGGTTTTATCATAATGAGGTCCCTATAATAAAATGAAATTGATGAATCCTTGCCAAAATTGGAAAAAGTGAAGTGTATATATAATTCATTATAAAGTAGTAAATTTGGACATAAATGAGAATTTTCAATTCTCTATTTTTTCATAAAGAAAGATGGAAGTCAACAATAGTACAAAATGAAATCCAATATAACAAAAAAATGGTCATATGGAAAAATGATATGTATAACCACACAATGTGGGGAATGGCAACAAAATAACCTTGAACCCATATTCAACCCTATTATAAATGGGAGTTTACTTTTAAAGGCTTTGCCCACTCACATTGCCCCTACTACTACCTTCCCCACATTGCACAAGTAACCGTCTCAGTACACCATGGGTTGTGGTCTTAGAATCTTGGGCTAAAATCTCTTGTAAGCCATGGAGTGACTTTAGCCCTAGGAAGAGTTAGAGTGTATGAGGGGCAATTTGGTTGAATAAACAATCTTGAGTTGCCTCATACATGGGTTGGCCATGGAATTAAAGGTTTGCTTTAATTGATTCTTGTAAACCCCTAAGCAACTTTTCAAGATTGAAAAAATTTGTACAAACAACCTCCCCTTGCAAGTTGAACCACTTGCCATTTAAATGTGTTCCAAAGTGGAATTGCTCTTGTGCCCTATTCCAATAGCCCTTTACAACTTGTCAAAATAGATATCGATGTCCAGCATTTGGGTTTGGGTACAAGACACAGCAAGTTGTACTCACCATGGTAGTCTTTTTTCAAAATTGAAAAAGCTTGCCACAAAATCTAGTGCATGTATGACGCGCCCCCAAGTCCCTTGTTAGACTCAAAAGAGTCCAACTATGTCAAAGGCGGAAGTAAATAAGACTTGGTGCCGCTCCCAACTTCCAGCACTGAAAGGGGGTGAGAGGGGCATGCTGAAAGCTCCGGGATTAGACTAGGAAGAAGGTCAAGCTACTTAGTTATTCAGTCCTGCATCCAAAACCAACCACAAATTGGTTAGAACTCATTCTGCACCCTTTTGGTGTTGGGACAAGCCACGGGCGACCTTGGGCTCACTTGACTCACCACGGCCCGGACTTAGGGGAAGCCAACACCTGCCCCCATATAGTATTCTCTGCAGCTCTCCGCAGAGGCTACATCCGAATGACACTTTTTCTCAGGACTCCCAAGGAGGAGTCCCGAAATTGTTGCAGGTTGGACTCCTGGGACTTTGGGCATCCATAACTTCTTGTTCAGACCTCCGATTGGGATGAGGTCTAAAGCAATCTTATAGCTGTCCTTGAGAGCTTTTCAGCGCCATATTGCACTCCTCCTGCAAACGTCAAAATCGGGTTGATTCCTGACTTTTAGTGGTCGAGAGTCAAACTGCCAGTTTGACTCCAGGCCCTTTTTTTGCCCATAACTTGGGTTGCAGATGTCCAAATGTCTCATGCAAGCCATTTTGAACATTTGCACTTCAAGACCTTTCCAACGGTATAAAAACACGTCAATGCAAGATGTTTTGACCCCTAAAATCACGCTCTGAATTTTTAGGAGTCACGGAGGACTCCAAGTTCCCACTTTTGGGAGTGTGAGTTTCATCCTCACACTTAGCCCAAAGTGGGGTTGTGACAATGTAGACCATGCCTCCATTTCCATACAAGGTCGGTCCCCCATTTCTTCTTGTAGTTGGGTGCATTTTGAACATTGTATTCACAATGTGGTGGCATGTAATGTTTTAGGTTGAACATTGCATACAATCAATTACGGAATGGTGCTCAACACATCACGCAATGCTTACCTTGCACCATGAAGGAAATGATGCGTTGAGGATGGTACATGTGGGGACGTGTGCCCAAAACCCACCCCCTCTCCGGCCCATATGAGTTGAGGCGGATCGGGCAAGTGTTGCCATCATATGTGAAGGCTTGAAGCATTGGCCAAAAAAACCCACTTGGGCCATGTGTGGGTTGGGTTAACTTGTACTCCCACTCTAATTACAAATGGTTGGGCCAATCTATGTTATTGTTCCCATTGCCTTACTTAGGTAGGTCCTCATGAAACAATTCATTGACCCTTGGTTAGGATGTTAGGCCTTGTGCTCAAAAGGCCCCATCCTTTCAAAGTAGTTGTGCAATTGTGATATTGCATTTCCATGGTTATTTGCATTAGACATTGTTGTTCCAATTCTTGTTTGGTTTCTATTAGCTCTTGTTGGAGTTGTTCCGTCTTCAAGGAATGGGATGATAATGTTTCTTGTTGACTTATGAGTTCATTTCCATGCTCCAAACTTTTATTTTTCACATTCAATTGATCAACTATTCTCACAATTCAACAACTTGACATTAAGCTTTCTTGGCCCATTATTCCATAGTTTGCAAATGTCCCTACAACTTTGCAATTTGTTCTTCTACAAATTTGGCCATGGCCTCTAGTTGTGCAACCTATGTCTGTGTTTAATGTTCTACCTTTAATCCAAACCCCCACCTCTCAGTGACATTTGTAATGGCATCATGGAAGGTACTTGGGTCCACATCTTAGTTTGTTTGAACATTCTCAAACATGTCAAGAAAATAATGGTCAATATCTACCTCATTGTCATCATTATGAGAAAATCATGTCCGTTACAACTAAGATGTCTAGTTATAATTTAGTTTTATCAAACATTTTTTGATTGTGATTTAAATCTATCAGACATTTTTTAATTGCAATAGACAAGTTGCAACAAACATAGTTTTTTGATAATGCGTGGTCGTCAAAAGATACATTAATGGGAGTGGGCACCACCAAGTATTGTTTGGATCCAGAAACTCCGAATGGACTATTAAAGGCATTTGGCCAAGTTTTGATTGACCACAAAATTTTGTGATGTAGATTTGGTTTTTGCTGTGGTCAGGAGCTTGTTGAGATCTTGGACCAATCCATCTCAACACCCATAGCCACCTCCACATACACCATTTGGGCCACGTACAATAGCACCACATTGTGTTTGAACTCTTGTGTCCCCCAAATAGCCAAATTGACATCCACCAATCGTGATTTCACATGATGGTCCTTATAGCTACTAAAATGGGATGCATTGTTTTTGACATGAGTGTCATGCCTATGCAGTAGCCAAAATTTGTCGATGTGACACCACATATTGGTTTGCCACACAATGTGTCCAAAGGTTGGGTACACTTTGCCATCCATTGTGTGCCAATTGATTAGGATCCTCCAAAATTTCCTTATTTGGGTTGTGCCTCTTGCCTTTTGCTTGCTTTCTTGGAAGAAGCCCTAGCCCAACCGTTGGATTAGTCGTCTCATCCCTTAAGTTTGCCATCCTGTCCTTAAAAGTCTATTTGTTATATTTTTCTAGTTACAACAATCCTTATTATTAGCTTTAAAGGCTTAAGGTTTATGACATGTGGTTGACTTTAAGTATTTATGATATGAAGTAAAATGTTTATTGGGAATGGGTACAATGAATATCAAAGAGGCCAAATTGATGAAATCTAGCAGTAATTGTCAAACAATTGAAGAATTTGAACCTCACTAGCCTTAAAGAATCCACCACTTTCTTCCAAGTGTACGGCAATGATTGTTCACGCAACCACAGTCCTCACATGTTGAAGAAGAAAATGAAGTTAATGGGTGGGAATGTCAAGGTCCCACATTCTTTTCCCTCTTTTTCTCTCCTCGAGGATAGTCAGCACATGTGTTGAACTTGAATTGCCTTGTTGGGAAAAAAAATGGGGAAATTAGGTTTAGGTATTGCAACTAAATATGACCAAAAATGGACACGTTTGGTTGGCAAAATGGACAGATTGCAATGGAACATGTCCACTTTCAATCACAAACTACACAATGCCATTGTGTATCATGTGACCGCAAGTAGATAGGTTGTGTCCCAAGTTGGAAGCAATTGACATGTCCAACTTGCGATTAAATTTCTCCATATTTTATTGACTCGCAAACTAGACAAGGGGGTGACCTATCAAAGATGCGACTGAAGTTCTCCACTTATGGTTGTAACCTCACCAGGGGACTGGTCCAAGTTGCGACCAAAAATGGAGACTTTTGGTCATAGCTTGGATAGTGGACTTGTTTAGCTTAGGACCAAAGTTTTACATATTCAATTGCAAATTGGACAAATAGTTGACTTGTCTAGCTTGTGACCAAACTTTTCCAGTTTTGGTTGCAAGTTAGATTAGGAAACTAGAGAACTTTAGTCATTTTTGTCTAGGTTGTGACTGATTTTTTGTCACTTTTAATTATGATCATAATTCATTTTCGGTTACAAACCCCTATTCACATGGTGATCAAAAGTTGTCACAAGTTGGATTGGGTACAAGTCACCTTTTGGATAAGGTGCAATGTCTAGTAATCAAAATTCAGTCACCATTTAGTTTAAACCAAAAATCGATCGCTAGACATTATAACCTATGGAGATGGTGACTTTAGCTTTGTCGTTTAGCAATTCATAGCATTCCTTTCCAACCTTTGGCCATTGAAAATTCAATTCATTTTCAACTTTTTCCTATTGAAATTGGTTTAGATGTGAAAAAGTTTTCGATTGAAAAATCAAGCTATGTGAGTTGGGTCCCTTATCCACATAGGGACCCAACAACAATACTAAAATTCAAATTATAGAACTGAGATTTTAGAAAAAACACTACAAACCTAACAAAATAATGAATATTACACAAATGAGATGAAAAACCAAGACCAATAAAATTGTAAAAAAAATGTGAACTCCAAACTTGAGTTAAGGTGAAATTCATATGCACTTTATTATACATTGGGAATGTACATCCAATCCATTTTTTCCCATGTTACGATTATTGAAAAATGTCATTAAACCTTAAACACTATGCTAATCGCCAATAACACTTTTCTAGTGGAGTCCAATTGTAAGGAAGTCCCATCATAACATTCATAGCCAGATGTAGACTTCTTCGCATATTGTGATTTGGGTTCAACGTCTCTTTAAGTTGAACCCTAAAATGTGACATGGTTGATGAATCCACAAAATATTCAACATCAATCTTTTCTTGCCATATGAGCTCCGCAAGCTTACCCATCCAATATGTCTCCGACTTTGGAGTTCAAAGGTGTGCTCGTCCCATTCATTGAGGAGATTCAATAGAACCTCATTTTCTATAAGTATAAAAAAGCTTCAACACCACTCACCATCAAACCTATCATTGAGTTACGATTTTTTCTTCTATCACAAATCCATATGGAGATGGGTTATCCTCCCCTAGCCTCTTAGCCTCCCCCTAATCACACACACAAATGTATACATCCAAAAGGTTGTCTAGTGGAAAATGCAACATGGTGTTCTTGTGGTAAATCATTGTGCAATGTCCTAAATTGTTGGACTACATTCATGATGCACAAAATGCACGAGCCAATTTCACCCATGTTCGTCTAAATCTCACAAAACATTGGTGGGATTCAAAATCCAACCACCCCCTCGCAAAGCTCTAGATTGTTGAGGGATTGATTTTGGTTATTGCGGTACTTCAACATCTCTTGAAACATGTTTGCATTCCACCACAATTGGTTTCTGCATGGATGGCATAAAGTTTTATGACACCCAGATGATTAGTGGAACAAGCTAATGTCTCCATAGAAAATTAGCACCGAGCCTTGTAATTATCCTATGTTTTTAACTTTTTGTTAACAATTTCAATGTATGCAGGCACCTGATCAAAGTTATCAATCCGCACTTTTCGAATTTTGCTATGTCCACTTTGCCAACTTGGACCATTCAAAGTAGGCACAATGGTGGCAAAATGAAGGCACCCAAATGACCCTTTGTCCTTGTGCTTGGTTCAAGTTTGCCTTTTGCCCCTCCATTGCCCATGAAGGCAATCGTGTTTTACTTTTTGCAAATTTTTTGGACCAACCCATCCACCATTTCACCTTTTCATGCAACAAACAAATTTTTGCAAGGGGAATCTTCCTTCAATGGGTAAATTATTGATAACCGTTGGACCAAGTTGAAAGTAACATCCTTAAATTTCAAATTTTCCCATCATAGTTTTTCCAATTACGATCCTTTTCAAACTTGGGGCTTCTAAAGGTTCTTAAATGTTTATTGCATGGTCATTTTGTATTGATCAATCCTTTCTAATTGAAGATTAACATATAACACCACCAAGGTAACTATATCCTTCTCCAAGAAAAAGTCCATCACAACTTTTTACATTACCATAGTGGCTTTTGGAATGGGCCAATTTTCCTTTGTGACCTTATGTTTCTTATGAAAAAATCCTTCAGAAGTTGACCCAGTTCTAGACTCTTTCTCCCTTGAAGATTCCTTTTTGAAAGCACTTGGATGTATGGTCTTGAGAAAAACCTTGAATAGGACACTAGACATTGAATTAGACATGTTGCCCACACATCTTGACTCCCTTCACCCATAACCGTCACCTCCCAAACTAGAATCGGCAAAAGCAATCGTAATATTGCAAGGTTGAGGTAATCAAACAAAGGAACCTCGTAGTACATAATATTTTCACATTTTTTCCCATCTCCCATGCTACACTGAAGTTCCTTGCATTGATTGGAAAGAGTAACTAAAGATTAGGAACCCACTATGGCAAATGGAAAGGGGTGGAAGATGTCGCAACCTTAGCCTTGGGTTCACAACCAAGGCAAGGGCTTCCAAAGGTGCAAGTTGAGAATGAAGCCCAGGATTCACATGTCATACATTTAAGAATGTAGGAGAGTGTGAGGGGATGGATTCACACACCCCAATGGCCATGCACAAAGAATACTATAAGGGGAGGTGGTGGTTTCCCCCAAGTTCGGGCCGTGGTGAGTCTTGTGAGTTTGTGTATGCATGTGATTTGTCCATGCACCAAAAGTGCTCCAATTACACACTAATCAACTTGTTGTTTGGTTTGTGCAGGTTTGTGTGAATAATTAACCCACTTGGCACTCGTCCTAGTGCCCATCCTAGAGATCTAACACATCCCTCTACCCCTGAAGTGTTGCAAACTAGAGAGCGTACCCCAACTCCTTCTTCCATTATTTTACCTTTGGATTCATAGTTATGTATGTTGACGAGTTTGTGGGTGCATCACAAGAGATGATAAAATAAGATGGCAGTGGCATTTTATACTTAGGTTCAACTTTGTTGAAGAATTGAAGTTTAAAATGATTGTGAATGCCTTTTGACGCACCCGTAAGCTCCTTGATGTATTCAACTACAAGTCCAAAGGTGAAAATAACAAAAGGAAATATAGTTGGGGCGCACCCCTTGGCTTGCAACATTTTGGGGGTAGAGGGGCGTGTTGAAATTCCAGGATGGGACTAGGAAGATTGACAAGCACTTCACTTACTCACACGGACCTGCACAAACCAAACAACAAGTTGGTTAGTGCGTAGTTGGAACACTTTGTGTTAACAAATAGGAGATCTATTAAAGTGCAAACATAAATCTTTATTGAAAGGAAACTACAACATAATGCTCACAACACAAAACACAACATCAAGAACTCTCCAAGGTTCTTGTCATAAGAAATACACAAACTTGTGTAATGAAGAAAAGAGAAACAAACCATCAACACCAAGGTATATAATTAAAAAACCAAACCACAAATAACCAAACTAAAATAAGGAACGAAAGTAATTCAACCTTGTGAAAGTAACCTAGTTACTTTCCTACTCCAGTAACTAATGAAATCTAACTAGTTGAGCTTGAATTCTCTCAAATTCACTTATAGTATACCAAGCATTTTTCTAAACTTCTTTAGCTTGTCTATACCTAAAGCCTTTGTGAAAATGTCATCAACTTGATCTTCAGTATCGACATGAATGAGGTCAATTTCTTTTGCTATAACTTTTTCTCTAATAAAGTGGTAGTGCACCTCAATGTGCTTTGTCCTAGCATGATAGACCGGGTTGTTAGCAAGTAGTATGCTACTAATGTTATCACAATAGATGACAACATGAGCATCCACTGACTATCCCAAATTTGAGAGTAGTTTTTGTAACCAAACTACTTCACATGTAGCAATTGCTGCACCTCTGTATTCTGCTTCCGTGCTTAATAATGCAATTGTTGGTTGTTTTTTACTGCTCCAACTAACATCACCACTTCCAAAAGAAAACATAAAACCACTAGTTGATCTTCTATCTGAACCATTGCTAGCCCAATCAACATCCGTGTATCCATGTACTTGTAACTGGCTCTTGGCTTCATAAAAAATTCCACATTGCAAGGTATGTTTTATGTACCTCAGTATGCGCCTCACTGCATCCAAATGTGGCTTTCGTGGTGTTTGCATGAATTGACTCACCACTTGTGACCCATACCGACACAACCATGTGCGGTAGTCTCAGTTTTTAAGAGTTACATCAAGGTTATTTAAGTGAGGTGAGGTTATTATGGGCTTTTAGCGACTTCATAAGGAATCATGAATGTGCTTGGTGCGAAGGGGGGTTGTTTTGTTTTTTAAAGGGTGTTATTGGTGAATAAGGAGTTGGATTAGTCCTTTTCTTTACCAAAGGTTAATAACCATAGTTTTAGGAACTATGTTACGTAATTAGGGGTGCGAATTCTCTAGAAGGTTGGGGGTAGAAGTAGGCACCAAATTTGCGGTGTTCAACACAATATTAGTGTTGTTATGGTATTTAGGAGTAGCAAGGATGTTAGAATTTCTTGCAATAGTTGAAGGGATGTTAATGAAAGGTTTAATAGAGATAGAACAATCTTCAAGCCATTGAACATAAGGTTATTCGAGGCAATTCAACGATTAAATAAATAGTATGATAGTGTGCCAATGGCGATAGGAGTCTGATGATAATTGAAACATTTATTTATAATAGGGATAAGCTCAGCAAGGAGCTACAAGTACATGTAAAATGACGCGCTCCCAAGTCACGGGGTGAAACCCACTCGAGGGTTTCACAAAGTTAAGTTGCGGAAGTTGAGACTTGGAGGCACGCTCCCGGCTTCCAATTGTAGAAAGGGGTAAAGGGTTGAGTTGGGAGCCCAGGGATTAGACTAGAAAGAGGTATTAGTTGATCAAGCTTGAATTTGCATCACAACAGACAACCCAAGTGGTTAGTTCACTTTCCTGGACACCCTTTGGTGTTGGGACAAGCCACTGGCACTTCGGACCACAAGACCCACCACGGCCCGGACTTGGGGGATGCCACCACCATCCCCCATATAGTATACTCTGCGACGCCCTGCTGAGGCTACATCCAAATGGCTCTTTTTCCCGGACTCCCAAGTTGGAGTCCCGAAATCCACCCAAGTGTCCCGGTTTCGGACTCTTGAAACTTTGAGAGGTCATAGCTCCTCTCCCTGACCTCCGATCGCAATGAAGTCTAAACCAATGTTGTGACCCTTGTTGAGATCTTTTCAACAACGTATTGCACTCCCAAATCGGACATCAGGATTGGTCGATTCTCGACTTTTAGTGGTTGGGAGTCAAACTGCCAGTTTGACTCCTGGCCCTTTGTTTACCCATAACTTGGGCTATAGATGTCCAAATGGCCAATGCAAGGCCATTTTCGATATCTATGCTTTAAGACCTTTCTAATGAAACCAAAAACAACTCAATGCAAGGTATTTTGGGTCCTGCTGTGGAGCTCTGAACATTCAGGAGCCTCGAAGGACTCCCAAATCCCCAACTTTTCCAAGTGTTGGGCTTCACCCCCACACTTGGCCAAGTTAGGGTTGCGATATAAAATCCTAAGTTATGCCATAAAGATAGTTCACAACTGCAGGAAATCTAGGATGCGTCGGATGGTGCGAACTAGGTAGTTCGCCTTGCTATTGGGAGGCAGTCAACGAATCGGGCCATGCAACCAACAATAGTGACCAATGCCGGGAACTGAAGACCATGCAAAGATAGAAGTATCTTCAGTTTCATAACAACCTTCGCAAACAGTCTCGGGTTTGTCACTAGAAGCGGGGTCGACTTGCAACAAGATCACCAAGGTTTGCAACCCCATGTTATAATATACGTAGAACCAATGCATCGACACCAATTATAACATATGTTGGTTTTCAAAACCAACCACCACACTCCAATATCCATTTGGTACCCACTAACTTGGAGATATAATGACTTCACCTTTTCAATAGGTTGGAGCGATTTCGTCACATTAATTGAAGATTATCCAATCAATCAATTTTTATACCACATGTAGATTATAAAGCAATACCCATAGTTGTTCGATGAGGAGTCACTTTGTTAACAAATAGGAGATCTATTAAAGTGTAAACATAAATCTTTATTGAAAGGAAACTACAACATAATGCTCATAACACAAAACACAACATCAAGAACTCTCCAAGGTTCTTGTCACAAGAAATACACAAACTTGTGTAATAAAGAAAAGAGAAACAAACCATCAACACCAAGGTATTTAACTAAAAGACCAAACCACAAATAACCAAACTAAAATAAGTAATGAAAGTAATTCAACCTTGTGAAAGTAACCTAGTTACTTTCCTACTCCAGTAACTAATGAAACCTAACTAGTTGAGCTTGAATTCTCAACACTTTGGTGCACAGATAAACCACGGGTAAACACAAATTCATAAGACTCACCATGATCCAAACTTAGGGGAAGCCACCGCCTTCCCCCTTATAGTATACTTTGTGCCT
This sequence comes from Sphagnum tenellum, assembly GCA_963921925.1. Classification (NCBI taxonomy): domain Eukaryota; kingdom Viridiplantae; phylum Streptophyta; class Sphagnopsida; order Sphagnales; family Sphagnaceae; genus Sphagnum; species Sphagnum tenellum. The sequence continues at coordinate 6,976,223 of OY998155.1, forward strand.
AGCCATGGGACCAACACCCAAATATCATTTTGTCCTAGGACTCCCAAGTGGGAGTCCCGAAATTCCCATAGTTGGGACTCCTACAATTTTGGGGGCCCATAATTTTGCATGTTGATTTTTAATTGAAATGAGGCTTAAAGAAACGTTGTAGCCCTTGTTGAGAGTTTTTCAATGGTATGTTGCACACCACCTTCACACAAGGAAATTGGGGTGATTTTCGACTTTTAGTGGTCGATAGTCAAATTGCCAATTTGATTTTCGGCCTTTCTTTTGGCTATAACTTGTGTGTTAAGTTCCAAATGGGTCATACGAGCCCATTTCATACATCTAAGTTCCAAAATCTTTCCAATGATGTAAGGGATTCCTCAATCCAATGGGTTTTGACCCTTGCAATTGCTCTTTGAAAATTTGGGAGTCCACAATGACTCCAACTCCCACAGTGGGAGCTCACTTGGGAGTGTGAGGGTTCATACTTTCTTGCACTCTCTGGAGCATGAAATGTGATTCTTGAGATTCATACTTGGCCCACACCTTCACAGGCCCTTGCCTTGGTCACAAGCCCAAGGCTAGGGTTGTGACAACTTTCCCATCATTTTAGTGCGATTGAATTTTGGTCACAACTTGTCCATAGACCAACCAAAATTTGGCCAACACCTTTTGGATAAGGGTAATTGTTCATTGGGATGACCAAAATTTGATCACACTCCTTGGACAAGGCCAATTGTTACCTAGATAAGGGTGGAGAATTTCGGTCACATTTTTAGATAGGGGTGATTGTTCACCAAGTTGACCAAAATTTGGTTGCATTCCTTGAGGTGTTCACTCATTGAGCCGACCAAAATTCAATCTTACTCCTTGGATAAGATCGAATGTTACCTGGACAAAAGTGGACAATTTTGTTTGCATTTTTAGACAGGTGGTCGGCTTTTGGACAAAGGTGGACAAATTTGGTTACATTCATGGACAAGGGCAACCACTACTTGGATAGGGGTGGACAAATTTGGTCCATCCATTGACATGATTAAATATATTGCAATTGTATTTTTGTTGTGATTTGGACGGTTGAAATTACTTACGGGAAGTAATGAATTGTTGAGATCAATGTAGTTGATTAGATGGATGGTTCATATTTCTTTATTTATAAAAATCCAACATAATTTTCTTGTTGCAACATTTAATGGTTTCATCATTTAATGTTTTCTTAATTTTTAAACCAAGAGTGCATGTGTTGGCTCAACATGGTTTTTTTTTTACATAGTCTACATGTGTTATGTTTGCAAGAGTAACTATTTACCCTTGATACAAAACTTATACTTAGTTTAACTTAACCCTAGGTTGACCCTAAACCAATCTGACATATGGTTGTGTTGTTGTTTAAACATACGTGATTAAAGTGAGGTGACAATAGGTGCTTCAAGATAGTTTTTCCTTTTGTCTATTTATCATCCTATAATAACTACTGTTTTATAATTATCTTGAAGCAACTATTGTCTTGCAATAATTATTTGTCTTACAATAGTTATTGTTTTAGAGCAGTTATCGTCTTGTAACAACTATTGTCCTGCACATATCATCATTTATAAATTTGAAATAAGACTCATAGTGACCCAAAGACCTCCTTTGATTTGTGCTTACCATCTATAACACTTACATATTTCTTATATATTGTTATTACTATCTATAGCCCCCTTGCAAACCTTTTAGTTGTGTTGCTTACCATTTGCAACAACATTACCTTCCCTACAAACCTCAAATCTCAAGCGTACTTCCTTGTTGTTACTTTTTAATGGTAGCTACTATCTTGTGGCAAATTGTATTTTTTATTTTAGAAATTACCACAAAGAATAAATAATAATTCAATCTTACAAAACAAAACCACATAACTAATATATGAATACAACAAAACTTTATATAATCCTAGTATGTATTATCCCTATATTTCCCTCATATTTTAAATAGAACAAAAAACATCAACAAAGAGCCATGAAAATACATCAACCATTTTCCATTACAATCATAAGAATACATTTTACTTCCATACTCTCTTCCTCTCACTCCAATGTCACCTACACATTTCTTCCTTAAAAGTACTCTCTTAGTTACATCCAATTTAGAATCATGATATTTTGAATACACAGCAATGATTCATAATCCCCTTTTATCCTCCTCTTACTCTCCCTTCTCCCATATCACACAAGGTCCACATGCGTTCCATGAAAATAGTTTCTTTTTATCCTTATCTTACTCCTTCCACACATCCCATTAGTTAGTTGGATGACAAATACCAATCTTTATCCTTCCTAGAAATCCCCATGTGATTAGTGGATTACCAACAACCATTCGTCGACCTAATTCCATTAATTTCATCTTTTAGTAAAGACGATAAACCACTACTAGTAGTAATCTTTTAGTTACTAAGATGCCCATGGCACTAATTAACATAAGAATTTATACCCTTAACAACTCCCACATTGGTTAAGTGGCACAAGGATATTCCAATACTGAAGTTGTACCATGGGTGTCTTTATATGGGGGTTAATATTTTTGCACAATCCTTTAATCTTTCATGGTTGGACAAATTCTTGTCATTTAACTTGAAATATGCATTTATGCTTGATGAAAGTCCAATTTCTTGGCAAAGAAAGAAGCAATTTATAATGGTTCTTTTCTTAAATGAGGTTAAATACATTTTTGCAATTGTTGCCACAAAAGTTTTTGACGATTTTGTTAATTCTTGAATGATTATTGATTTCTTCAACAAGGTGATACTATTATATTTTTTGATAATTAATCCACCATTAATCTATTAAGAAAAATTCTATGTTTTCATGTTGAATTCAAACACATAAATTTCAATACCATTATCTTCGAGAAAAAACAAAGAATAATGAAATCACTTTGGTTTTCACCTCTATGGAAGACATTAATATAACCTTTACTAAATTCAAACATTATATGTGTCTTATATCTTTCATAGTTTTCTTTTCATTTTCTTGTAGAAGGGATGATTATATATATATATATATATATATTACCACATGTTTATTGGTGTTTGAGTTTCAAACATATGGATGAAAAGGGATTGAAAAAATATCATCCAAGTGTAATAGTTACAATTGATAGAATCCGTTTGGACAATATTAAGAACCTCGTTCCTAGGAAGGGCAATGATTGATATGTGACTACCATCAATGGCTTCAAGTACACAAGGTATTTTATGTTTATTTAAATTATATTACAAATTGTCTTTAATTTTGCTTGTGTTGTCTTTTGGATATTCAGGGTTTCAAAATGGTTTTAATTGGTGTATAACATTCTTTAACAATTATTGAAGTTGTACCAATGATTAATTCATAAATTGCATTACAAGCTAACAAAATCTTTTCACTCCCCAATTTTGAAAGTGTAATTGCAAGTTTAGTTTTTATTGGAATATGAGCCCTCATGTTTGCAATTATTGAAGTTGTTACCAATTTTAGGAGCTAGTACTTATCATAAGTACTTGAAAGTGGTTGAACTTATCTTCATATATTGCCAAAACATTATATTTGAAAAACGCAACAAAGAGTGTTGTTCCATAAATCACCTTGCTTTTCATAGCTTCACATCATTTTACTCTTCAAACTTCCTCTTTCCATGATGAAAGAAAACGTCATCACCAATGAAACACATTGTTCATTTATGACAAGTTGCTGCAATAACCAAATGTTTGTAATCACATGTTTGATGGCCATGAAAAGGACAAGTGTCACAAGAATGTTGTGCCTTCTTTCTTCCATGGCCTAGGGTTAGGGTGTAGAAAGAAGAAAGGATTTTTCAAACAAAAGTGAATATGATAAGGATGATATAAAGGAAAGAAATTGAATTGTCCAGTGCTGTTTCTTTCCAAGATTGAATGGCATTTCATTCTGTGCATTGTATGTGGGGTGGGGGGGGAAAACTTGCATCAGATGTTAAAATATGTGGTCAATGGAATTGGTCTTGATTGGATTTTGCTCAAACTATAAATTGTGGTCAATGCAATTGGCCTTGATTGGATTTTGCTCAAACTATTGCATTACAGCAACCGTGGAATGAGGATTGTGGGGGTTCTGTAGCTCAGGATTGGCCGTCAGTCTGTATAGGTGGTAATATCTAAGGTAGTCCATACCAGTCTGGTACTAGTTTGAGGCTGGTATTGCCTCAGGTGATACTAGACTGGTATGACCAGTATACATACCAGTACCATATACTTAGGTTGCTCCCTATATACCAGTACAAAACTGGTTATGACTGTGATCATGCTGGCCATGTCTGTTTTGATTTTGATCGAACTGACAAAACAGGTCCCATCAAAGTGTAGTTTGTGGGTCTTTCTCCGCAAGTGTATCGATATTTCTGTGATATCTGCAAGCCGTTGGACACCATAAAATTTCTTGGTTAGGTCAACATCAAGAAATTTTCTGGCCCCACTTTTGACATTATCTTTGATTAGCTTGCAAGCCTTTGCTGATGAGCTACCAAGCTGGTCTAATGTGGTTGTTAAATATGAGCAGCAGTCTGGGCAATTTAGACCGCAAAGGTGGCAAACCCAACAACAAGCTCAGGAAGTGCATACAGCCATATGAAAGTGGTTGGGTGAAAAAGTATCTGCAGAAGTAGCAGCAAAAACTTGCATCATCTACAGGGCCTCAGTAACAGGAGCCTACAGTTCAGAGCTTGCAAAATAGGACACCAATGGTTTTCTTGATGGAGGTGCTTCTCTAGAGGTCCAGTCCAGAGTATGCCACCATTGTTGTCTGATTAATGTCAAAGAAGATCTTCAAAGATCAAGTGTAAGAGTGTGCTTTGCTTTTAGACTGCATCACAAAATGGCGTTGGGCTATCAGAATTTCAGATTTTTCTTGATGGGCTATCAATATCCAACAGCAGCAAATACTGATACTTGTCTTCCAGCCTTCTCTGTGCGAAGCAGATAGCATAGAGCACATGGTTACTCATATACCCAAACAAACTCAATCAGCACATTGAACACCTGTCTTTGATTTCCAAAATGCTGTTGTGTACAGTTGTGCCAGAATGAATGACTAGTCCATTGGATTGACTAGTCCATTGAATCCAATCAATACAACAGCTCCCTGTTAGGAGGTCCAGCATCAAAAAAAGTGAGAGCAGCATTGACCTTGACAAACAGCACCTACAAAACCCACTGACTTTATGACTGCCAAGCCAAGTAACCTCTATGTGCAAGACTCATGATAGAACAGGGAGTTCCTGTCCTCTAATAAGCTTCTTCAAATATTGCTTCTCCTCATTGATCTGGACCTTCTCCACCTTATTTCTGGGTTTGATTTTTCTCTTCTCTTCAAGAATCCACTGCAATATTTCACGTTGCTGCTCAGGGGATACAATTGGTTTCGGTGGGGGTGGTGGAGGTGGGACCCATTCCTGAGATGGTGTATTTGTAGGGGCCATAATGGTGGAAGGCGCTTGTTGAGGAGTTTCTTGTGGCTTTGCTATCTGAGCCTCAGGTTCTGTATCAGCTGCTTTCTCTGTTGTCTGTGGATTTGGCCTCCTCACGAACAACACATATGCTGCATCATCCAAATGATAATATTACAATGATGATGTGCAAGGAGACAGATTGTGTGCTCCGACTGTTTGTCACATTATATTTCAAACAAGACAACAATACCACACTTGGAGACCAGAGTAAAGTGGAATGACACAAAGTTTGCTACTAAGTATGGTAGAGAGAATACTGACCCCAAGGCTACTGCATCTGAGAGGGTGGAGACTGTCTAGCCAGCATAAAAAGGTTGCATGATCTTCCCCAAGGTTTAAATCCTAGGCACCCACCTTTCTCTATGGAAGTCGGTACCAGCCCCTACTTTAGCTGGGTTGGGTATTGTAAGTATGGTGAAGTGGTAAATTGAACCCATAACCTGAGATGTTGTGTTGGGCCATTTCACAGTTGAAAATCACATGACCCAGAAATTCATGCAGATAGCAAAAAGGAATACAAACCCTTAAAAACTCATACAATCACTAACCTGGGATCAGTATAAAGTCAAACTATGACTTGAAACAGATGCATTCTTCCCATCAAGACTTGTTAAGCAGGAGACACACAGAGAAGTGAAACAAGGACTCTGGACATCTGACATTCTGTCAGGTACATGTAAGTAAGCAAATTGGTTTGCTCTTGCATGCCCTAAGGCAGACAAACCAGTAACTTGCATGCATAGTCTCAGTAGACCGCTGGACTGTCAGGGCTTTGCACTCCTTTTCACCATTACTAACATGTTGTGTTCTTGCCAGTTGGGGAAGCCATTTTGCAAAAGATTTCAGCTTCATACCTTGACAGCATATCTATACAATTGCAGAAAAAACCTAACAATAACACTTTGAATGTGACCAGTGTGTCAGTTCCAGAAAAACCAAAACTAACAAGAGAAGAATGAGTGTGGCCATAACCTTTTTAGCATGACTCACTAAGTACCAGATCATCACCTTCGCCATGAGTAGCAGTGCCTAGCTGCAATGAGTCCACACTTTGACTTCACCAGCACTGCACAGGGGATGTAGATAAGTAGATAATGATCTGCTGAAATTTCAGGCAAGCAATTATCCAGAATCTGCATCCCAAGTTTCTGTCACATTCCCAGCAGCACTGGGAAGACTTAATCATGGTTTTGGCTAGCACTTGAAACAAAAAACACATAGCCAACATAGAGGTCAGCACTATATTTATATTCAAGCTGCAACATGCTTGTGAGGGTTAAGCATCATTTCACTCTTGTTTGTGCATCTACAAGTAAGAATCTAACCCTAAGGCACAGAGATGCACAAACTGTCTATGCAGACCTCACTGTGACAAAAGGAAGGGATGTCCAATCTGAACCAGGTAAGCCTCTTGAAAGCTTGTTAATATCACATTGATGAGGTCGTTTTGCATTGATTGATCTCAAGAACTAGTGCAGAACAAACCCTGATTTCTGATCGTGACAACACAGGTGCCCATTTGAATGCTCACAGACAAAGAGAGGCAATCAGACAGAAGCAAGTTGGAGCCCAACTGGACAGACACTAAATCATTGATCCTGTAGCATGATGATCTTGAGAAGACTGCACTAGAATAAATGCCACAGACAAGGTGCTACTGAAATCATCATTTTTTGTCTTGCCCTATATTTCTCCTGTACAGCAATCGCCCAGGTGTGAAAAAAAACGCTCACACCCTGGAGAAACTTGGGAGCCGATATACAAAGTGGAGGAAAACATAGAACAGAAATTCAAGAGGTTGAGATCACGTTACCGCCAATTCCGAGGTTGACAAATAGAAGAGCCCCAGCTGCTCCCTTGTACCGACTCCAGAGGGAAGCCTTCTTCAAAGGTGTTGCGGTCGGCTGTCGCACGGTCGCCGATGGCACCGGATCTCCCTTCTCCCCACCTGATCAAGCCCAACGCACAAATCGTGATATTGAGCATCTTCCGTACCACAACAGCGCATTCTCACAAAAGAATGCTTTGCAATATTTCTACTCATAACAACTCCCAGAAACGAAACAAAAGAAGTTGTACAATACATCTGCTGTGCTCACATTAAACCCATCATGAACTATAACTACTTTGTGCACTCTTTTGACTCAGAACCAAAGAAGACACCATGGCTTCTTTTATGAAACCTGCACCAAAAACAACGCTGCTGCTGCTGTATGTGTGTGTGGTCTGTGAACAGCAAGCAAAATAAATGCCAACCGCATCATCCGACAAGGGGTTTTGTACCCGGAGATTGCAGGCCTTTCTTGGGCTTGTTCACAAACAACTTGGGTGGGGTATGTGCCTCACTCATCCTTGTGTGTCCCCCAGTCTTGGTTTCTTCTTCAACGCCACTCTAGTTGTGTCCTTGCGATGATCAATCTACACCTCCTCTTCTCCACTCCTTGCGCGCTTTGCCTCTCTCTCTCCGCATGCCGCTTCAAGAGGGAACAAGAAAGCGGCAAGAGGGAACAACGAGACTAGGTAACGAGTTGTGCCCCCATCCTTGTGGATGATGAATCATTCATCCACCAGGACACAGTCATCATCTATAAAGGATCTATAGATCTCTCATTTGATTTGACGATGTCAAAATCTATGTATGACGCAAGTTACTTTGTTTTGTTTGTCACACTGAGATTTCCCAAACCATGTCGCTTCATGCCGCGCTCTTGGTATCTTTGGAAAGCTCTCGATGAGCAGAGAGGTACAACTATTTAGTTTGAGACTGTTTAGAGCTACAGTGTGGAAGCTATTGATCGTTAAACCATTTTATTGATGAAAACTAAATAAAATCGAATTTGAAAAGTTTATTGGAATTTGGAGGTGTTCTTCATGTTGTTTGGAAGCCTTTGGCAAGTCTGATTCAATAGAGTTTATTTCACAATTTTCAGAGCTAAGGCGTGGAAGATATTGATTTTTGACTGAATTTTGTTGCTGCAAATTTAAACAAATTGCAAAAAATTGGGTTTGGAAGGAAAAAATAGTTGAGCCTTGGAAGTTGACGAACAAGTTTTTAAAGTTGAACTTGTCACCACTATTGTATTTGAACATGTAACACAACTTGTAGAAACAATCGAACTTGATTGAATTTGTTCAGGTCATTGAACTTGTTAGTTCAAAATCGTCTCAAATAATTCCTAAACTTGTGTATTTATCACCTAGAACCATTTTAGTGATGAATTGAAGTAGATAGGTGAATTTTTTGCTCAAGTCATTGCCAAAGCTTAAAATTGGTCACAAATTTTGGAAAACTTAGCCAACCTAAATCTAGAAAATCAACAAATCCAAATGAACTTGGTAAAAATCAATAATCAACTCTGGGCTCATGGTTTGAAACTAATTACAATTCAATAAGTTGTGAAAACATGGAAAAAGAACTAGTAGCAATGAAAGGGTAGATGGCTAAAGTGTAATCAACGAACAAAACTTTAGTTTTAAAGGTTTCACATGGAGAACACGAAGGTAGAGTTGTTACAATCAAAATACAATGATTTGAACATTTAAACTTGAAAAACCACAATGAATGTTTGACTAAAGACTACATTAAGATAATAACATTAATGTAAAATAAGTTACAATCATTTAAGAATTGGGGGTTTATTCATGGTTGGGGTTCCCAAAAAAAAAAAAAAACTCTAGGATTTTTGTGGGGTTACTTTTTGCAAATAACATTTACTTGAAACAAATTTAAGTGAGAAAAATTGAAAAGTTCAATTTAAAATAATTCATGTGACGGTGATGAGTTTTCACATTCATATATAATTATGTATGAATAATTTGGTTTATAACCAAAAACGTAGAAGATTCTAAAAAATCCCAAAATGAGTTTCAATCCTATTTTTAACAAGATTACTTCTTGCACATGTGACCTTCACCTAAAGCTAGACATTTTGGACCCATTGAACATAATTGTTTTGTCAAATGGTTAAAAAAATTAGCATTTCTCCTTGCAGCTTTTTCTTTCAAAATTTTAAGACTTTGAAATTTTTGTATAATTTAGTTTTTCATCAAGTTCATCTAATGAACATGTACTTTCATAGACCATGGGGCATGTTTTTATTGTAAAATTTTTTTGAAATCAAATATATGACTTATGCATTCCTTTTGATCCCTTTAAAAAATGCAATTTAAACATTTGATATAGTTAGTTTATAAGACTTTAAGTGACCTTTACATTGTATCCAAATTATTTTACACTATTTTTATTAATGTAACAAGACATATCACATATTTAATAGGAAATTGTCAATTATGAATATGACCTTGTGGCCACTAGGTTGTCAACCATAGCAAAAGAGCGAGAAAAATCAACAAAATGAAACTTATAACTTACACCTGGCAAGCTGTTTACCACATCAAAAGATGTTGAAAGACAAATTACATTTTTTTATTACTGGGATGATAATTGCAGCAAAAGAACTTGGAAAATCAGTGATATGCAATTTACAAATTACACCCATGGCCACAAAGTTGTTGGCTATTAATATAGAAAAATAAAAGTTATTGAATATTTCAAATATAATTTGAACTTTTAGTCATGGTGGCCACCTCCTTGTAAGATAAAGCAAACAACCTTAAAAAATCAATAAATGAAAAACTCATTATAAAAAACAATAACAACAATGTAAACCATAAGAAGAAAGTCAATTCCTCCTCTTTTTAAAACTTTTGGGATGGTCCATCGGGTGCGAATACATAGATAGGAGCCAATGGATTTACTTTATAAAAGGATTATGAATTTTTTTGAGTCCTTTTGTATTATTTTCATATGAAAGAATGTTTGAATGAAATCTTTTGCACCTTTTTATTAAAAATACATATAGTTGCCCCAATAGATCACATGTTTTGTGTTAATCATTTTTTAATAAATATGATTTTCTCAAAGTGTGTAAATTTTACAATATTTTACATTTCATTTTGAAAGTTTATCATAATTTTGAATCATATATGTTAATTACTTTAGATTTCTTTTTTTTATATCATTAAATACAACCTTTTTCTTAATGTATATCATGACATTACACCCCATTTACATGTGGTAAAGGACTCTTGAAATTTTTTACTTTTGAAAAATATATTGAATTTTTTAAAAAAATTAATTCCATATCTTTTAAATTATGAAATTTTTTTGAACTTGGGTAGTAGGTTGCTATCATCTTTTTTTTTTTACCATCAAAATTATGTTATTATAATAATCCTTTACCTATTCCTTTATAAAATTAACCACATTTGACGCAATACCTATTCAAGTTCAAACATCTTTTTTAAAAACAAAACCCAAATTTTAATTCCTTAACTTTCATTTTAATCATTAAGCACAACTTGGAACGATTAACATACTTTTAAAATGTCAAAAATAAAATGTAAAAATGTTCACAATTTTCACCACTATTCGACATGGTTTTTGGTTCCTATCTTTGTACTCACACCCCATCGTCAAATATGCAATTCAATCTACATCATCTCAAAATAAGAATTTTAGTGGAAGACATTGTTTTTTCCCTTTCAAAGCTACAAACCCCATCATGTAGTTTATGGATAAGAATCACAAGCAACTGGGAACAAAACTTAGTAAAAAAAAACCATATTATGACATGATAATTAACATCAAAGATGTAAACTAAAATGAGATGAAATGATTCAAAGTGCATACCTAAAGGGAGCCTCATGTGAGCCATGGATTATAATACCACAAACTGTTAAGCTTTAGTTTCATAATTTTCCTTAGTATTAATGATTTGAATCTTGATAAACCTCCAAGTAATAATTATTAGGAGTTGGATTAGCCTTTGGATATTTCAACATAGAAGATTGTCTTATTTAAATTGATGCAAGGCTTAGTTAGTTTCAGGACCTAATAACCCTTTTCAAGTGCATTATCCTTTTATGTTGTAGAGTAGGGAAAGGGGATGTAGAATCAAATGTGATTTATTGATATATTGGGAATACAAGCCCATAACTCAGAACAATATTTTGCCATGACAATATTAAGTTAGTCTGTAGAATAATCTTCAGGCATGAATGATGTATTAGAAAAATTTCTAGGATGCAATCTTAATACATCTTTATTTAGTTTTCACTTCTATTAGATGTTTAGATAGAATCAAAATCAAGCTTAAGTATTAACATTTCCACCTGAGTGGCCTCAGGTGAATTACAACTTAGTAAACAACTTAAAGGGAATAGGTCACAATTGCAAAAACTCCAAAACGCGACGGATGGTGCGAGCTAGGTTTTCGGCTCGATGCTCCATGGAAAGGGGGTTAATTGGGCCTCGTAACCAACGGTAATGGCCATCACCGGGAACCCACGTTCGACAATGGAGATGGACATCATCATCTTCGCATTGACACTCTTCAAACCTTTCTAGCGCGGCTCCACGAGCAAGAACGAATTCTAAGTAGATTGTTAAAGCATGTGGGTTAGGAGACAATCGACGATCCCATGCAGAACGATCGACTCGAGTGCGCTCCACTCGCCTGGATGGTTCTTCTTCGCACGGCTGTTGGGAAACATTCACGTCGAGCGGTGTTTCTTCAAGCTCTTCCTGTTCTGCTAGTGTAACTAGAGGATTCAAAGGCGTAGCGACATCATTCGCCATGATTAATTTTCACCTGCATCAACAAAAAACCAATAAGGTGGCATAAACAATGTGGTACTTGCATTTAAAAGGAGTCGAGGCTTTTTATTTTACAAATTAGGGTAGGCGAAGGTGTGGGAGTGACGACAAAACCTCATGAAAACTCAAACATCTTAGATCTAATGGATTTATCAAACCCTAATTTCGACGGTGGATCTAGAAGTATGTGGGGGTTTTTGTGATGCAAAATTTAATTCCAATTCACTATGTACTACATAATTAGATAATGCATGGTAAAATAAATAGGTAGAGAATATCAAAGAGTAAATACTACACGGGGATGTTAGTTCAACCATTGAATTAGTCAAGTAAGAAATCAAGGACAATTATTTGTTACTACCGATAAATTATCCTAGTAGTTACTTGAAGTAATTAGGATGAAAAAGTAGGATGTGAAGGTCAACGGACGGAAGGGATAAGGATCGATCTCAAGAGACCTCATTAAGATATTCAAGATAAGGGGAAGGATGAATCTTCCAATCCCATTAGTCATGAGGATTGTCGTCATAGTTGAATGGAGGATGGAATATTTCTGGTGTTTCATTGGGGCCAAGGATTCTCATCCTAAACTCAATTAGATGCCAATTTTTTCTCAATTTTCATTGGCTCTAGAAGGATGAGGAGGCCATTGATTGGAGCAAGGGATTTCGAAGCTTTCATTGGACAAGGGGAACAAGCTCAAGGAAGGTCATGGAGGCTTACCAAGGGAGAGGTTTTTTGTGTGTATATGGGGAGAAGAAAAAAAGAGGAGGAGGAAGTGTGAGGAAGGAGTTAGTTTTTATGTGTGGAAAGGGTTCATGGGAAAGGTGTGTGTAAGAATCAAGCATGGAAGGAAGTTGTGTGTAGCAAGTGCTTATAACAAAGCCTCTGAATTTTTTGTTTAATTAGTTGTTCCTCCCAAATCCACCGTTGGATTTGTCTCAAATTTAAATCAGTTTTAGTTTGAAAGGTGTGAAAGCTTCTACCCAAATTTTAGCATCATCGAGTTTGCTATAAGGGAGCTACACTGGTTGGAAGTAGAGGGTGTTGTAGTGGAGTTCATGGAAGGATTTCCACGATAAAGCCTCTGGATTTTTTGTTCAACTAGTTGTTCCTCCCAAATCCATTGTTGGATTTGTCTCAAATTTAAATCAGTTTTAGTTTGAGAGGTGTAGAAGCTTCTCCCCAAATTTCAGCAGCATCGGGTTTACTGTAAGGGAGCTACACTAGTTGGAAGTAAAGAGGGTCGAATTGTTTGTTTTTTCCTCAATCTAGGCAAGTGGTTTCTAGTTCCGAGGCTTAACTCTTGATCAAAAAAATAAAATAAAAACTCATGAGATGTTGTAACATGGTTTTTTATTTATTAGCTTTCCAAAAATTCAATGCATGTTAGATTAGGAGGTTGTATGTAGATGTCATGACAAATGAAACGAAAGGGTTCCAACTATCAAGCGCGACATTGAATTGAACATCAACATACGGCTCCTTCATATTCCATCATGGTGAATTACGATTCTCTCACCCTATCTTTGTATCTTCAAATTGAACACAACGCATTAGATCCTTAGTGAATTTCATTACTTACCTTAAACCACCTTACTTGTTAGACTACCATAATAATCACAAGTCATTTGATTTCACCATACATAAGGTAGTATTACACGAATCGTTACAAGGTTCCAAAAACTTTCAAAATTTAATATTTGCAACAATTATATGAAGCATCTTACAAAAAGGATTATGCTTTAAAATTTTACACATAGACTCTCTAGAGGATTGAAAAGCCTCAAAGTATGAGAAGACCATAATGATCAAGTAGTTCGGCGAAATTTCTATTCCACCATTACATTTTTCAACAAGAAATTATTAATGAATTTTTGCATCATCCTAATAGGATTATGATCCACAAAATATACTATTACCAAAATTGAGTACCCATGATTTTCTCGAAGAAATCTACGAAACATTTATGGGAAACTATGAATGAAGGTTTTTTCCACATAAAATGGTCATTTTTCTAACAAAGCTCATGTCCAAATATGTGAAAAGATTCAATGTTAACCTCAACATGCTCCTTCAACTCACTAAAAAACATAAGCACCTTGTAGGGCTTACACTTAGTGTAGATATACATTACAAATTGTTGAAGGCATTTTTGCAAGAATTTTTGTAGTCTTGGTCGTGGCATCACTAAAGGATTGAACAATGGACCTCTATACCATTCCCTAGGAGTAAGATTACAAGCTTCAAATGATCTTCCTTGTTTTGCGATAATTACCCTTAAGCCAAAAGCAACATGGAGAGGACTCACCTTCCAGTTCTCTTCAACACCGAAGTTGGGTTCATTCTCCTTATCTATTCATTCTTGAATAGAATGATAGGAAAAGTAATCCATTCTAGAACTCAACACATCTTCAATAGGGGGACCGGGCTTGTCTTCCATTGATTCGATGACAAAGGTCCTGACAATTGAAGTATTTGCAGTAGAATTCAAAGCACATTCATAAGTTCTTCCACTAATTCAACCTCACAAGTGTCAACATCATAAGCGAGATCATTGGGGCGGTTCAACACTCCATCCATCTCATAGGATCATGTGTATAGAAAAATAAAATCACACAAATTCAATAAAAAAATATTCACTTATTTTTCAATTTGAAAATGTTTGGTGTTGAGAATTCAAGCTCAACTAGTTAGGTTTCATTATTTACTGGAATAGGAAAGTAACTAGGTTACTTTCACAAGGTTGAATTACTTTCATTACTTATTTTAGTTTGGTTATTTGTGGTTTGGTCTTTTAGTTAAATACCTTGGTGTTGATGGTTTGCCTCTCTTTTCTTCATTACACAAGTTTGTGTATTTCTTGTGACAAGAACCTTGGAGAGTTCTTGATGTTGTGTTTTGTGTTGTGAGCATTATGTTGTAGTTTCCTTTCAATAAAGATTTATGTTTACACTTGAGTAGATCTCCTATTTGTTAACATGGTATTAGAGCTTAGGTTGTTTGGTGAGAAAGTTGAAAGAGATCTAGAGTTAGAAAGTCTCTAAAACTAGAGCTTGAGAGTCTCTAGTAATATCATACGAGTTTGTCAAGTGCAAAAGAGAAACGGGGAAAGGAAAGAATGTGAAGAGAAAGAAAAGAAAAGAAAAGAGGTGACAGGAGATCAACATATCAAAGTTGTGGAAGTCAGATCTTTAAAGCTAGATCTAGAGCTACTGTGAAAAGATCTTAAAGTGAAACTTGAAGAGGTTGTAGAAGACCATAGGAAGCTTATATTCTCAAATTTTCAAAAGAAAAGGATTTTTTTTGTGAGAGTTATGAGCTTTTGAAAACTTTGTGCCAGATCTGGTTTTTTGATCATATCTCCTTTTTTTGAGCTTTTTTGGATCTGCAGCTTTGGGATCTTATAAATCATATAAGAATATATGTGTGAGAGAAATTTCATGTCATTTGGATCTGTTTTGAAAGAGATCCAAGCATCTGAAGTTTCAGTCTCAGTTTTGAAGTCAGTTTCTTATGAAAGTGATATCTCTTTGTAGTCATCATTAATAGAGCTGAAATTTTGAGCAAATATAGAAGACATATATTTTATGTGTTTCTCAAAATCTCAAGGATTTTGGAGTTGCTGAGAGCGAGTTGTAAGTCATTTTGTGTTCAGGTCCCAGTTTGAGGTGACTTCAAGGAAGTAGCAAGATCCTTCAATTTATGAAGTGAAATGAGCTGAAATTTTGAGAGAAGGTAGTAGACATAGTGTTCTATGTTTCATCATAATTTAAGATGGATCCAAGGTCATATATGTGTGGAGTAGCTTTGCAAAGTTGCTGTGACAGAAGTTTGTTTTGAGAAGACATCAAAGCAAAGTTTTGAAGTGGAGCAAATAGTACTTGGAAGAACTTGAAGGAAGGAGTTTGAAGATTGGGAAGCGCATAAACATTATCAAGACCTTCGTACAAAAGTGTGGTATGTAATCATGTACTTAATACCATACGAAATATTATACGAGATACGTACCTATACGTAAAACCTATGTATAGTATGGAATTTCGTATAATACTCAAGACATACATACATATGCAAGGTCTATCTTGTTCAGCCTTAACCCTAACCCTAATCTAGAAATCTAAGGAAGGAAAACCCTAACCCTAATCCTAGAAACCCAAGGAAGGAATTAAAATCATTTTGAAACCCCAAGAAGACATTGAGTGGTGCCTTGAGAGATGGCAGACGGTCTTTCTCAAATTGCAATTGAGAAACTAGATAAGAAGAATTTCCAAGTGTGGAAATTTAGGATTATGAATTTTTTGATGGGGAAAGGCTACTGGGAATTCACACCTCGTGATGAAAAAGAACCTCCTCTCCCAGAAAACCCCACACAACAACAAATTCAAGCCAATAAAACTTGGCATGAAAAAGCAAGGAAAGTCTTGTATTGGCTTTCTGTGAGTGTGTCCGATTCCATGATTGTGCATATTTAAGATGCAAAATCACCCAAGCAAGCTTGGGATACATTGGTGAAGATGTACAGCACCAATACACAAGCCCGCAAAATGCAGCTCAAACAAGAGTTGCATAATTTACAAAAAAACAAGATGAACATCAGTGACTATTCTACAAAGGTGAAAAACCTTGCAGATGCTCTTGCATTTATAGGAGCCCCTGTAGATGATGAAGATTTAGTGACCGTGACCTTAAATGGACTTGGAAAATACTATAGTCAGTTCCGTACCTCGATTACAGTTTGAGAAACATTTCCCAACTTCCAAGACTTAATGACACTACTTATAAGTGAAGAGATGAGAATTGTTGGTACTTCATCCAATGGAGGATCACAAGAAAATGCCTTCTATTCAAATACCAATAGAGGTAGAGGCAGAGGTGGTAAAACCTCATTTCGAGGTCGACCCGGAAGCTCGCATGGTGGACATCAACAACATGAAGGTCAAGCTCATGGAGGTGGAGGAGGAAACTTTGGAGGAAGAGGAAGTCGAGGAAGTCGTGGAGGTCGTGGTGGAAGTCATCGAGGTCAACAACCAAATAGCGATTCAAATTGCTACTACTGCAGGAAACCTGGGCACATGGCAAAGAATTGTTATCAAAGGGAGCATGATGCACGAAATGGAAAGTTGCAACAAGGGAATTATGCATCAACTAGCAATCAAGGTGATGAGCAACTGTTTGTGATGCAGCACATGGCAAATTCAATGATAGGAGGTGTCAGACAACAATGTCTGGTATGTGGATTCTGGAGCTTCAAACCACATGACTAGCCATGGAGAATGGTTTAGAGACGCAAAGGATTTGAAGACACCAGGGTTTGTGGAAACTGGTGATGACACTACACATCCCATCACACAAATTGGTAAGGTGCCATTGTCCATGGAAGATGGGCAAACAAAGTACCTGAAAGATGTACTTCATGTTCCAACCATAACAAAAAATTTGGTCTCCGTAGGCCAAATGGTGGAACAAGGTTTACAGGTGACATTCAACCCAAATGGATGTTTTGACGAAGACATGAAGAACCAAGGCAAATTGATTGCAAAAGGGGAAAGGAATGGACGAATGTTCACCTTGGATGTGAACATGCCTGAGGTGAATTCCATGTTATTCACACATGGAAAAGGAGCTGGAGACATTGGAATTTGGCACAAGCGAGTTGGCCATGTTAATCTCCAACGTCTTAAGTTCATGGAGAAACAAAAATTTGTTAGAGGCCTTCCCAAATTTGGAGCAGAAGAGGTGATGTCAGAGGTTTGTGAAGCATGCCAATTGGGGAAGCAAGCTAGGCATCCATTCCCAGCTCAAACAACTCATGTAAATTCCAAACCTTTGGAAATGATCCACTCAGATGTGTGGACCACGAAGACAGAATCCATTGGAGGATGCAAGTACTACGTGAGTTTCATTGATGACCACACAAGGAAGGTGTGGGTCTACTTCATGAAACACAAAGGTGAAGTGTTTCAACATTTTTTTGAATTTCAAAGCAATGGTGGAGAAGGAGAAAGGTGTGAGCATCAAGTGCCTAAGGTTCGATGGAGGGGAAAGTATTTTTCAAATGAATTCAGTGAGTACTTGAAGGAGCATGGAATTCAAAGGAAATACTCATGTAGTTATTCCCCACAGCAGAATGGAGTTGCTGAAAGGAAAAAGAGGCACATTGTAGAAATAACACGTGCCCTGTTGAATGAGAAAAATTTGCCAAATTATTTTTGGGCTGAAGCGGTAACAACTACAGTCTACATCATGAATCGAACACCCACAGCGACAGTTTATGGCATGACACCTAAAGAAAAATTCACAGGAAAGAAACCCGATGTTTCACACCTCAGAGTGTTTGGTTGCATTGCATACGTGCATGTTCCTGATGAGAAGAGATCAAAACTAGACCCAAAAGCTGAGAAATGTATCTTCATTGGATACTCCTAAGAATAAAAGGGATATAGATGTTTCAACCCTTCCACTCGCAAGTTGTAAGTGAGTAAGGTTGTTGTGTTTAATGAGATGGCTAGTTGGTACTCACCATTGATGGTAGCAGAAGATGGAGAAGCTAGAAATGGTGATATTTCATCAAATGTGGAACAAGAATCACAATTAATTAGTGGACCACAAGAGTCTTCAATTAGTGGGTCTAGTAGCACTCCATGGAAAGGAAGATTAAGATCTTCAAACATTGTACATGGTAGTTCTCAAACATCATCTAGAAATTCTCATGTAGATGGTGAATCAAGTGAGTTAGAGAAGAGTGAGGGTGAAGAATCAAGAATCACCTCAGTTACCACCCCTGGAGCTCGGATGGTTAAGAAAGCTTTGAAAACACCTGACAACAACAGTGGAGTACGAAGATCCACACGAGTCAAGTACCATGTACAAAGACTCACATATGATGGCTTTGTAGCTCATCATTATGCATACATGGCGAGAGTTATACAAGAGGTTGAACCCACTTGTTTTGAACAAGCGGTTGGAAATCCTAAGTGGGACAATGCCATGGATGAAGAGATGGCGGCTTTGGATGCGAATACTACTTGGGAATTGGTAGTTTTACCAAAAGACAAGAAAGCAATTGGGTGCAAATGGGTGTACAAAGTCAAACACAATGCAAATGGATCTGTGAGCAGATACAAAGCAAGATTGGGATTGTAGTCATAATCAATTATGTTGATGAGTTGATTATCACACGAAATAGTGATGCGGACATCTCTGATTTGAAGAAGCTTTTGAAGCAAAAGTTTGAGATGAAGGGTTTGGGAGAGTTGCGTTATTTCCTTGGCATTGAGGTAATCCATTCCCCGAAAGGGATATGGTTACTACAAAGGCAATATGCCTTGCACAAATTGTCCGAATATGGGATGACGGGTTGTAAACCCATTTCAATTCCATTGGAGCAAAATGTGAAGTTGAGTGCAGATGAAGGAGACCTCATGGAGGGCACCACTATGTACAGACGCATAGTGGGGAGTTTGATTTACATGACCATGACAAGGCCAGATTTGAATTATGTAGTTGAAGTGGCGAGTCAATTCATGCAAACACCACGAAAGCCACATTTGGATGCAGTGAGGCGCATACTGAGGTACATAAAACATACCTTGCAATGTGGAATTTTTTATGAAGCCAAGAGCAGTTACAAGTACATGGATACACGGATGTTGATTGGGTTGGCAATGTTTCAAATAGAAGATCAACCAGTGGTTTCATGTTTTCTTTTGGAAGTGGTGCTATTAGTTGGAGGAGTAAAAAACAACCAACAGTTGCATTATCAAGCACGGAAGCAAAATACAGAGGTGCAGCAATTGCTGCATGTGAAGTAGTTTGGTTACAAAAACTACTCTCAAATTTGGGACAGTTAGTGGATGCTCCTGTTGTCATCTATTGTGATAACATTAGTAGCATACTACTTGCTAACAACCCGGTCTATCATGCTAGGACAAAGCACATTGAGGTGCACTACCACTTTATTAGAGAAAAAGTTCTAGCAAAAGAAATTGACCTCATTCATGTCAGTACCGAAAATCAAGTTGCTGACATTTTCACAAAGGCTTTAGGTACATACAAGCTAAAGAAGTTTTAAAAAATGCTTGGTGTACTAGAAGTGGATTTGAGCTTGAGGGGGAGTGTTGAGAATTCAAGCTCAATTAGTTAGGTTTCATTAGTTATTAGAGTAGGAAAGTAACTAAGTTACTTTCACAAGGTTGAATTACTTTTGTTACTTATTTTTATTTGGTTATTTGTGGTTTGGTCTTTTAGTTAAATACCTTGGTGTTGATGGTTTGTTTCTCTTTTCTTTATTACACAAGTTTGTGTATTTCTTGTGACAAGAACCTTGGAGAGTTCTTGATGTTGTGTTTTGTGTTGTGAGCATTATGTTGTAGTTTCCTTTCAATAAAGATTTATGTTTACACTTGAATAGATCTCCTATTTGTTAACAAAGTGACTCCTCATCAAACAACTATGGGTATTGCTTTATAATCTACATGTGGTATAAAAATTGATTGATTGGATAATCTTCAATTAATGTGACGAAATCGCTCCAACCTATTGAAAAGGTGAAGTCATTATATCTCCAAGTTAGTGGGTACCAAATGGATATTGGAGTGTGGTGGTTGGTTTTGAAAACCAACATATGTTATAATTGGTGTCGATGCATTGGTTCTACGTATATTATAACATGGGGTTGCAAACCACCATGGTTGTCATATAAATACATCATCAAATGGTTGAACAGGTTCATGATTGTCACCATTATAAACATTCACTACCCTTGCTTGGGTTGTCATTCGTGGTGTTTCTTGATGAGTGGTTTAGAGTGTTATTAGGTCTTTCTGCACAACCAATTTTGCTACATTTTGATGTTGTTCATTAACTTATCCCCTCTGTGTTACATCCATGTTTGGTGCATTTGTAGGTTCATCTCCCATAGGTTGCACTTGTTTTCATCTTGTTATTGTGCATGTTCTGGAACAAATTGGTGTTTGACATGTTTTAGCTATTTCTTAAGACTTTTAATAACTACTCTTGACATTTTCTAAAATCAATAGGTTATAGGAAAGCCCTTGCATTATGTTTGAACAATAGATTTTTATGTTGTGAAACATCACCTTAATCCTGATAAATTGACTATATATGTTTAACCCTAAACCTTAATCGATGTATTCCTTTTTTTTTCACGACTTTTTATCACACCATGGGTTCAACATCACATAATGTTTTAAGGTACAACATCTAATGTCAAAATATACGATGACCTTGTATTAGAATGAGGAAAATGATGACAACAACGTGTAGGGTTTAGTGAATATCTTTCGAAGAGTGTGTAGTTTCCTTTATCGTGCATTTTTTTTATTACGATCACAACATCAATTTGCGAATACACTTGTTGTAGAAATGAAATAGAACCAAGATTCATGAAATAACAAATAGCCTTGGCTTAGAAAACAAATATTGGTGTTATAATTGTGGCCATTTTAAGGGGGTAAGATGAGTACATGATTTTGAATGAACAAGGTAGGTAGGATAGGGATTAATGAAGGGAACTTTGTTAGTTTCAATTTTAAATTCTTGTTGTTTTGATCATGGTGATGTAACTTGGGACTGTTCAAAAGGAAAGAGTTCTGGGAAGATTAGGAGGAGCTATAGGTACTTGTTAGTAGAAAACCACATATTTTGTTTGGATAAACTATAGATTTTACTTGTTGTTCCGGGATTTTTTTCAACAAAACATGGGATTTTGCTGTATTTTGATTCAAATTTTATAGTAATATAAAGATGCACAGACTTTTACAATGGATGTTATGTTCATATTGTTGTGTGAATTGTTTATAGCATGAGGCATATGATGAAATGAATTGTGATTTTATTCTTGGAGTTTTTTTATAATGTATTTTGAAGGGTAGTTTCTGGTTAGATGAAATAACCATGAATTTGGTGTTTCAATGAATGGCAATGTTAAAAATGTGGAGGATTAAAGTAGAAACAATGAATATATGCATGTGAAATGAATTTGTCATTATGGTATAGTGAAATAATTTGTAAGAATTAAATTTCATGTTTGCCATTTGGCGACCATGTTGGGGAAATTTTTTCTTTTTAAAATTTCTGTAATGGAAGGTTTTCTACAAATTTTGTTGTATACTATAAACGAAGGGTTTAGATGAACAATGTTTTTTTTTAAAATTCAGAATTTAAAGGGGTATCTAAGAAAGTGTTAGAGGTCTATGTGGTTGACGCCATAAGGACTATTCTTTATCTTCAGAGTGATCTATAGACTCTAAAGATGAAGAATTGTGAAAAAGATGAATCGGATGGTGACCCAAAGTTTATAGCAATAATTGGACTTGGAGGCAAATTGGCAAGTTATTGAAAGACAAATAAAAGACAATTTTGAAAATGGACCAGAGTGTGCAACACTTACAAAAACCCCATATTAGAGTTTGATGTTGGATAAACAAGTTTTAAGAATAGAAGAAAGGCTTCTGGGGCATAGGTCCTTTCTACCACAAGAGATCATACAACAAAAAAGTATGGATTGGGGGTTTTCATAGAAGGCACAATTACAGCCGATGATCTCCATGGAGGGAGATGTAGTCAACTACTTATCTGAAAGAATGGATGTTTTATACTTTTCAACTGCAATTTGTGGTTTAGAATCGAAGAAATTGAAACAAAACAAGGACTTTTGTTGTACTTGATCAATTGCAAAAAATCTCAAGTCCAAAGTTGATGACTAGTAGAGGAAGGGATGTTATAGGAGGTATACAACCTAGGTTTGTGTATTAGTTGCATTTGTAGATTATTATGAAACGATGGAACATTGGGAGGTGGATGAAAACACCAATGTTGATGTGTTTGAAGAAACTAAGGAAAGTTACCTAGGATCATCTCAATACGCAAAGGCACATGCGAATGTGTTGGAGGAAGTACCAAAGTCTTATTCACATTAAGGGAATCTAGAGTTAGATCAACAAAACACATAGTCGAAACACGGGATCATGAATTTGCAGATTTGGAGATGGTTAGATTACTTTCAAAGGTTTGTGCATTCTATGAGGAAGGACATGCAATTATGGATTTTCTTTTTGTGCATTTTCACATTAGAGCATGTATTGCTAGGCATGGGGAGTTACACAATGTGGCAAAAACATTAATAGATCAACAACATGAATAGGAATTAAGAATTCATGTATTCCACAACAGATTGAGAGGCATGGAGTTGGGACACTAGTTGGGACCATAGAGTTGACAAATTTGTCCATTTACTTAGTCCAGGAATAGAGAACCATAGGGGTATCCACATCCACATTTTGCACAATAAAGGATACCAATGGGTAATCATAGATTATAACATTGTCGATCTTGAGTCAACATAGCTTCACCAATAGTGTTAAAAACGATAGTTGTTGTAAACGAGAGACAATATGTTGGAGTAGGAGTTATTCAATCCCTTGATGTGAATATAACAATCACGGGAGTGGAAACGGTTGTCACGCCCAACATGGATTTTGTCAAAAAGGGAATATTACTTAGATCTACAACAAAATTGGGTAGTGGATTCGGTGGAGTCTTAGTAGGAAGGAATCTGAGTTGAAATTCGGCACTAATAGTAGTAACTACTAGAGTTGTTGGGACACCTTAGATGGTGTTTACTAACCCAATAACGACTACTCATCTAAATAGGATTGCAAATTGACCACTAATAAATTCAATGGTTATTGGAGTGTACAAAAATGTAGATGTTGTGAATCCAAGATGAGGATATTGAAAACCATTTGTCATCATTTAAAAAATTTCTAACCATAAAAATGGCCATTTGTGTTAGGCCAAACATGGTAGCTTGTCGCAACCCCACTTTGGGCTAAGTGTGAGGATGAAACTCACACTCCCAAAAGTGGGAACTTGGAGTCCTCCGGGACTCCTGAACACTCAGAGCTCAATTGCAGGGGTCGAAACACCTTGCATTGGGGTGTTCTTTATATCAATGAAAAGGTCTTGAAGTGTGTATGTCTAAAATGGCCTTGCATGAGCCATTTGGACATTTGCAGCCCAAGTTATGGGCAAAAGAAGGGCTGGAAGTTAAATTGTTAGTTTGACTCTCGACCACTAAAAGTCGGGAATCGACCTCTTCCCAACGTCTGCAGAAGGAGTGCAACATGGCATTGAAAAGCTCTCTAAGAGAGCTACAACTTTGGTATAGACCTCATTCCAATCGAAGGTTGGAGCCAGGGGATATGAGTTCCCAAAGTCCCGAAAGTCCAACCCGGGACAATTTCGGGACTCCTCCTTGGGTCCCGAGAAAAAATGCCATTCAGATGTGGCTCCCGCGGAGCAACGCAGAGAATATTATATGGGGGAAGGTGGTGGCTTCCCCCGAGTCCGGGCCATGGTGAGTCAAGTGAGTCCAAGGTCGCCCGTGGCTTATCCTAACACCAAATGGATGCAGAATGAGTTCTAACCAACTTATGGTTGGTTTTGGATGCAGGACCAAATGTAACAACATAATTGTCCTTCTTCCTAGTCTAATCTCAGGACTTCTAGCACGCCCCTCTTACCCCCTTTAGTGCTAGAAGTCGAGAGTGGCCCCCAAGTTCCAACTTTCCGCAATTCAACATACTTAAACCCTCACGTGGGTCTAACAAGGAACTTAGGAGCGCGTCACTTGGTATCAGAGCTCAAGGTGAAGCTCGACTTACTTCTTGGGAGTTTGGGATGGCACCCAAGAAGAACCGTAAGTAAGCACAAGATTCCATGTTGGAGGAACCCGTCAAAGACCGAGTAGTCCCACCGGAGTTAATTGGGGAGGAGGAACTGAGGACCCGGGAGGACCAAGATGAGCCCAAAAGTGAGGAGGAATAAAGGAGCTTGGTCCTATTCACCCCGGAACAATTGGAAGTCGTCCTCAAGATGAATAGGGCCGACTTTGGTGAGTTGGTGGCGGCCCTCAAAACAGGGACCTCCAAGGGTGAAAGGTTTCAACTGGCCAAGCCCGGGAACTTTGATGGTGCTCACGACCGAAAGGTTGTGGATGCTTGGCTTACGGAGATGGATGACTATTTACATGCTACAAAGGTTGGACGACATTTTGCCGTGGAGCTTGCCCAATCCTACTTGAAAGGCTATGCCGCCACATGGTGGAGGACGGTGAGACAAGAGGAAGGGAAGAGCCATGGCTACACATGGGAGTTCTTTAAGGAACGCCTTGAGTTGGAATTTGTTCCAAGGAATTTCGACTACATCTCGAGGTGCAAGCTCCGTGACCTTGTGAATGCCACAAATGAAAACTTGAGGCAATATGTGAGGGCTTATTCGGAACTCATGCTTGAGATCTGGCACATGCATGAGTTGGATCGTGTGTGCCAATTTGTGATGGGACTTCCAACTTGGGCCAAGCGAAAGCTTGAGGAGAGTTGGCCCACTTCATTACCCAAAGCCATCACGAAAGTGGAAAACTTCTCGGATGTCGGGCGGAGTGACAAATCTGGGTTCAAGAAGGACAACAAGTTCCTTCACAAGAAACCAAGGCATGAGGGGGAATGGAACCGGGGACAAGGAAGGCCAACCAAGGATAAGCCCAAACAATTCCAAGGCTCGGGGTTCAAACCTAAAGGGAACTTTGTGAAGAAGGGGGCTCCTTTCAAAGCGAGCCAACCCAAGGGAGATTTTGGGGTGAAACCCAAAGGAACATGTTTAAATTGCAACAAAGTGGGGCATTACTCCAAAGATTGCCCCAAGTCCAAATCAGGGAGTGGGAGCTCTAAGGTACTTGCTCTCAATGCCAATCTAGCCCAACCAGAATGCAATCGACTTATCTTCTTGAAGGGGAAGATCGCTAAGCGAGATGTTTTATTTCTTTTGGACATAGGGGCTTCTCACAACTTCATAACTCGAGAAAGCGCCGAAAGGATGAAGCACCACTTGGAGGAGCTCGAGGCACCCATTGAGGTGCACTTCGCGGATGGGGTTCCCCATCCCACTATGTTACAAGCAAAGGAGGTGCCTCTTCAACTAGGAAATTGGAGAGGAAAGGTGGACTTGTTGGTCTCCACCTTGGCTAGAATGGATTGCATTTTGGGAATGGAGTTCATCACCCAAAACAATGTGCTCATAGAAGGGCACAATAGGCTAGTTAGAATCCCATCTAAAAGTGGGATTGTGCGGGTGAAGGCACACGAGTTGCCTTGTGTGGGTGGACCAACCATCCACTTTATGTTAGGAAAAACTTGGAAAAAGGAATGTGTGGGAGGCCATAGCATGATGTGTGTTATGCGGGTGTTGGATGAGTTTGAGCCCAAGGAAGCCACCAAGTTGGTGACTTCCCCCAAGTGCATAAGGCGAGTTTTGGAAGAGTTCTCGGATGTGATGCCCAAAGAGTTGCCTGAGGACTTGCCCCCGAGAAGACGGGTTGATCATGCGATAAAAGTGATGCCAGGAGTTGCACTTCCCGCCAAGGCCCCATATCAAATGCGCCATGGGGAGTTGAAAGAGCTTAAGGTTCAACTCGAAGAACTCCTCACAAAAGGGTATATCAAACCAAACAAATCACCATATGGGGCACCCGTCTTTTTTGTTCACAAGAAGAATGGGACGTTGAGGATGTGTGTGGATTATAGAGCCCTCAATAAGGCAACGGTGAAAAACCGGTATCCTTTGCCTCGCATCAATGATCTATTTGATCGTCTCTCGGGAGCCAAGGTTTTTAGCAAGATTGACTTGCGTTCGGGGTATTACCAAATTCACATTGAGGAAGGGGATG
This sequence comes from Sphagnum tenellum, assembly GCA_963921925.1. Lineage (NCBI taxonomy): Eukaryota > Viridiplantae > Streptophyta > Sphagnopsida > Sphagnales > Sphagnaceae > Sphagnum > Sphagnum tenellum. The sequence goes on from OY998155.1 coordinate 7,003,114, forward strand.
AAGAAAAGACCGCTTGTCGCACAAGGTATGGCTCATAAGAATTCTTGGTGATGCCTTTTGGGCTCACCAATGCACTTGCCACATTTTGCACTCTCATGAATGACATCTTCCGAGAATGGCTTGATGATTTTGTAGTCGTTTACATAGACGACATTTTGATCTATAATGGCTCCTTGGAGGAGCATGAGGAGCACCTTCGCAAGGTGTTCCAAAGGTTAAGGAAAAATAAGTTATATGCCAAGCTTGAGAAGTGTGAATTTGGAGTGACGAAAGTGGACTTCCTTGGACATGGGATAACACAAGAAGGTTTGAAGATGGATGATCATAAGGTCAAGGCAATTTTGGATTGGGAACCACTTGAGTCGGTTCCGGCCTTGAGGTCCTTTTTAAGATTAGCCTCCTATCATTGCAAGTTCATCAAGAACTTTGCAAAGATTGCAACACCTTTGACAAACCTCTTGAAGAAGCCCGCCATCACTTATGAATGGGAAGAAGCATGCGACGAAGCCTTTGAGACCTTGAAGGGTATTTTGGTGAAAGCGCCGGTGTTGAAGTTGCCCGACTTTGACAAAGAGTTTGAAATTCATTCTGACGCTTCCAACTTTGCAATTGGAAGAGTCCTAGTGCAAGAAGGAAAACCGGTGGCCTTTGAAAGCAAGAAGTTGACTGAGACGGAGCGAAGGTGGCCAACACATGAAAAGGAGATGTGGGCGGTCATACATTGTCTCAAGACTTGGGGCCATTACATAGGCTCCAAGGATGTGGTGGTGTGGACCAACAATGTGACCTTGAAGTACTTTGCCACTCAACCCAAGTTGTCATCGAAGCAAGTAAGGTGGCAAGACACATTGGCCTTGTTCGATGTGGACATCCGACACAAGCCGAGAAAGGAGAACATAGTCCCCGATGCCTTGAGCCGAAAACACCAACTTAGAGTGGTGTATGTGGGAGAGACGGAACTTCAAAAGGAAGTTCGACTAGCAAGCCGCCGGGATGCCTTTGCCAAAGAGGTCCTAAAGCATCCAAAATGGAGCCAAGTCCCATTTCCATTTGCAAAATGGATTATTGTGGTACAAACAAAATCGACTCTATGTGTCGGAAGGGAAGATGAAGGACACACTTTTGAAGGAATGTCATGATGGACCGCTTGCGGGCCATGGTGGTGCAAAGTGCACCACAACATTTCTAAAGAAGTCCTACTATTGGCCCAACTTGAAGGATTGTGTGGAGGAGTATGTGAAGACTTGTTTAACTTGCTAATAAAACTAGACCCTCAACAAGAAGCAAGCGGGTTTGTTGCAACCTTTGCCAATTCCTGAAGAGCCGTGGGAAAGTGTGTCCATGGACTTCATGGTGAGCTTGCCCCCATCAAGGGGTTGATGCCATCATGGTTGTGGTGGATTGATTTAGCAAGATGGCGCATTTCATTCCCACAAAGGATGAAACCACGGCCCAAGAAACGGGGAGGTTGTTCTTCTCCCACATCTTCAAGCACCATGGTCTTCCAAAGGACATAATGTCGGATCGAGACCCAAAGTTCACAAGCAAGTTTTGGCAAACCTTGTGGAAACGTATGGGGTCAGAACTCAAGATGAACACTTCATTCCGCCCCCAAACTGATGGACAAACCGAAAGGGTCAACTTGGTGATCCAACAATTCTTGAGGAATTATGTGGCGGCGGATCAACAAGATTGGGTGGACCATTTGGAGTTAGCCAAATTTTGTTACAACAACTCGGAACACTCTGCAATTGGGTCCACCCCATTTCAAATGGTGACGGGCAAGTCACCAATTGTGCCCATGACTTGGGCAGCACAAAGACAACCCTCAAGTGATGCAAGTGAAGAAGTGCCAATGGTCACACAACTTGATGAAGAAAGGCGCCGCTTGTGGGAGGTAGCCAAGGCCAACTTGGAAAAGGCGCACAAAAGGTACAAGGGTTTTGCGAATAAGTCCCAACGAAAGGTGAAGTTTCAAGAAGGAGACGAAGTGTGGTTGAATATCAAGAACTTCTGGTTGCTAGAAGGTTTAAGTCATAAGTTATTGGGCCCATATGCGGGCCCATTCAAAGTGTTGGAAAAGAAACTTTCCGACACTTATAAGTTAGAACTACCAGAAAACCTTAGAGTCTATCCCACATTTCATGTGTTTCTTTTGAAGTCGGTCTCCTGTGATGCCTCAAGGCTTAATCGAGAGTACAACTCAAGGCCCCCACCCAACTTGGTTCATAATGAACAAGAATTTGAGGTGGAGGCCGTGCTCAAGTCAAGGCAATTAAGAGGACGAGAACGGGAATACTTAGTTAAGTGGAAAGGATACCATCCAATAGAGGCATCTTGGGTGAATGAATCCGACATGGAACATGCCCAAAAAGCCACAGAAGAATTCCACATGAGGCCAGCAAAGAAGAGACGTAGAACGTGATGAGGACATCACCTTTCTTTTAGTGGGGCAGAGTGTCACATAAAATGTACCACATCAAGTTGTGAGTGAAATGAAGGCTAAAAATTTCCAAGAGATTCTATCATGAGAAATTTTGTATAAGTGCAAATAGGGTTGTCAAATGGCATTGGACAAATGGAACTATCTTGCGTAGGCTCAAATCAAAATCAGACTCCTACCTTGGGGTTGAGGAAACTTGACCCCGAAAGAGGAGGCAAGCAAGGTGAGCTTGCCTTAAAGTGCATCCCAAAGGGTTGGTTGGTAGTGGTGGCCAATGCGGGAAGTCATCACCCCGTTCACGTACTTTAATCGTGTAGCTTGGGACTTGGGTTTTGGCAAACCCGAATGTTGCTTCTCGTACCTTGATAAGCAAACCTTTTAGTTAAGGCTTGGTTGTTGTGACCAAGGCACGAGATTGGGAAAGGAGTCGTGTCAAGTAGCTTAGGTCAAGAGTAGACTTGACTTAAGTTCCTCATGAGGGGAAGAGTGAAAAAATTCCTCCCAAATGAGGAGCTTCGTCAAATTAGGCTAATTTAGTCCTCTTTTGATGAACCATTGGAAGAGGTTTTAGGAGAGACCCTCTTGGACTTGTCAAGAAAGTGTTGGAAACTTGGGGACACCTAAGTTAGCTTGAGACAAGGTCTAGCCACAAAGTTGGCAAATAATGGCCAAAGATCCAAAAGGAAGCAATTGTAATTCTGAGAAAAATTTCTAGGTGTCAATGAAGACATTGACCTTTCTTCTAGTGGGGGAGGGTGTCGCAACCCCACTTTGGGCTAAGTGTGAGGATGAAACTCACACTCCCAAAAGTGGGAACTTGGAGTCCTTCGGGACTCCCGAACACTCAGAGCTTAATCGCAGGGGCCGAAACACCTCGCATTAGGGTGTTCTTTATATCAATGAAAATTTCTTGAAGTGTACATGTCCAAAATGGCCTTGCATGAGCCATTTGGATATTTGCAGCCCAAATTATGGGCAAAAGAAGGGCCGGGAATCAAACTACCAGTTTGACTCCCGACCACTAAAAGTCGGGAATCAACCTCTTCCTGACGTTTGCAGAAGGAGTGCAACATGGCATTGAAAAGATCTCAAGGAGAACTATAACTTTGGTATAGACCTCACTCCAATCAAAGGTCGGAGCCAGGAGATATGAGTTCCCAAAGTCTCGGGAGTCCAACCCGGGACAGTTTCGGGACTCCTCCTTGGGAGTCTCGGGAAAAAATGCCATTCGGATGTGGCTCCCGCAAAGCAACGTAAAGAATACTATATGGGGAAGGTGGTGGCTTCCCCCGAGTCCGGGCCATGGTGAGTCAAGTGAGTCTAAGGTCGCTCGTGGTTTGTCCCAACACCAAATGGATGCAGAATGAGTTCTAACCAACTTGTGGTTGGTTTTGGATGCAGGACCATGTAACAACATAATTGTCCCTCTTCCTAGTCTAATCTCGAGACTTCTAGCACGCCCCTCTTACCCCCTTTAGTGCTGGAAGTCGAAAGCGGCCCCCAAGTTCCAACTTTCCGCAATTCAACATACTTAAACCCTCACGTGGGTCTAACAAGGAACTTAGGAGCGCGTCATAGCTCTTAAATATCTTGATTTAAAAGATGTTGACCCCAAATGCTCATGTTAGAATGTTCAATTTTGCACTAAAGGTTAATGTAGAAACTTCTAAAAAATATATCATCAATGTGTTTAACTATACGCTAAAAAATACGACATAAAAATGGTGCCATAACTACATGTCAAAATTTCATGTCTATATTTTTTTGGAGCATACACATGCATTTTGCAAACATCATTGGAAGACTTAGAATGACGAGCAAATATACATGGCGCTGAATAACATGAAGCATGAGGAGATTGAAAGGGTGGAGGTTTATTATAAATGAATTTAGAAGCTAGCTCATTATTTACAATTGTTAACTATAAACAATTTTCTAACAATTGTGTGTAAAACAAGTTTGTAATCATATTTCAAAATTGCAACTATTGAAATGACATGATCAACACTACAACAACATAAGTAGGTGACAATGTTGTGTGAAGAATGTATGAATATTATAAAAGCAAGGAGTGCACTATCAATACCATAGAGTACCAAAAAATAGTTCGAGTAAAAAAAAGAAAGTATTACAAAAAAGACTAACAAACATTGCACAAATTATGGGATGACAAACCATATTGTGAAAACATGCAGAAAAAAGAAGGAACAAACCATGATGGCAGTCACAGAGGTAGCACAACCAACTCAAAAACCATAGAAGACATCTTCATATGCATGCCACATCTGTTGTTTGAATGGACATAAAATGAAAGATTGTCCAAAGTTTGTTGAACGGCAGAATTTGTTTCATGGGAAACCTTTGATAGTAGTAAAGGTTCAACTTGTTGTTGAGATGCAAATAGTCATTACATATGAATTATGAAGATGGTGAATGTTATGTTACCACAAGAACTAAAGCAACTAAAAAATAGGTGTTCAAGGATAGGGAGCCAAAGAAAGCAAATAGTGCTATGGATTGGGAAAAAGAAAATCAGTTGAAAAATTCAATGGTGGACATAATTCAACATATTCAAAACAAACCCAAACATAAGGGCCATCCACATCCCTAGAGGGATGGAACACAAACTGGTTGGGTATGCCAAATATTACTCTTGTGGAAATAGAGAAATCTCAAGATGTAATGAATTCACAAGAAAAATTGAATATAGTAGAAGAGATTTTTTTGGACATTGGTAAGCAAATGTTAGAAACAAATTATACTTTGAGCTTAAGACAATTGCTTAAAATAGCTTTTGAATGAAAGAAATATCTTTGGCAGAAACTAAAATTAGAGAAAAATTAAAATATAAGTAGAGCAACCACATATAAACAAGTTAGTTCTTTAGTACTGGAGGTAGGGATAGATGTTATCACATTAGATAATCATATGGTAATTATCCAAGTATAGATTGGGAAGGATACAATAGAGGATGTGTTGTTGGATGGAGGTTCTAGAGTTAATATTATCACGTAATAATTAAGATTAAGGTTGGGGCTTCCAAAGCTTAAACCTGCACCATATAATTGAAGGATGGCAGATCAAACAACCATCAAACCTATGAGGTTGACTAAAGATCTGAATATATATGTTCATGGCATTCCTTACATAACTATGTTTATTGTATTTTAGAAAAGTGTGGTAGATTCTAGTTATTCCATGTTATTAGGAAAACCTGTTAACAAATAGGAAATTTAGTCAAGTGCAAACATAATTTTTTATTGAAAAGAAACTAAAACATGATGCTCACAACATGGAACATAACATCAAGAACTCCTCAAGGTTCTTGTCACATGAAATACACAAATTTGTGCAATCAAAAAAAGAGAGCCAAACCATCAACACTAAGGTAATTAAGTAAAAGACCAAACCATAAATAACCAATAATATAAGTAAAGAAAGTAATTCAACCTTGTGAAACTGACCTAGTTACTTTCCTACTCCAATAACTAATGAAACCTAACTAGTTGAGCTTGAAGTCTCAACAAGACCATGGTTGAACGATGCTAAAGTGGCACATGATTAAGGAAGTAACACTATTACCATACAAGAGAATGGGATAGTTTAAATTATTACAATCACCAAATATTTGGGAGGTGAAGTAAGAAGACCAAAAGTGTTATTTTGCTATCATTTTTGCTATAGAGCCATAATTGTTCTTTACAGGTATAATCAGTTTACCTAAGACAATTTCGTTTGTGAAACCACAGATGTGGAAATCATGGTTATAGATGTGAATATTAGTATTTCTGAATAAGGATTTGGAGTACAAAGCACAAAGAAGAAGATACCTAACAACAAATATGACTCAGACGTTGCTTTGGAGGATAAGGTGTATTCGGAGACATACTACAAACATCAATCAAAGAATATTGTAGTGGATGAAAATCCCACAAAAATCAAAGCACAAGAATTGTAGATAGCTAGATGGATGTTAATTAAAGATCAACAATTGATGAAGCTCAATTTGGGAACTAATGCAAAACCATAGATGGTAAAGATTAATGCACAGTTAGAAATAGGCAAGGTGTAAAAATTATTGAAGGAATTCAAAGATGTTTTTACATGGATATACAAAGATTTGAAAGGGATTCCATTAGCATATTAGGCCATGTATAGGTTGAATCCAAACTATGTTACAACAATCAAACAAGATATAGATAAGTTTTTACCAGTTGGATTTATTGAATCTATAGAGGAAGCTATAAGGTTGTCACCCATAGCAGTAGTACCCAAGAAAAATGGCAAGCTTAAAATGTATATGGATTTCATAAAACTAAATGTAGCCACAAAGAAGGATTCATACCCATTACCTTTCACAAATGAAGTGTTGAATATAGTAGTAGGATATGAGGCATATTCTTTTTTAGATGGATATTTAGGATATCATTACATTTCTATAGCTCCATAGGAGAAATACAAGACTATATTTGTTACAGATTAGGGGGCTTTTACACGGAATCTAATGTTGTTTGGAATGAAAAATGGACCTCCAACATACTAGAAAGTTATTACCAAAACATTCAGACAATATTTGGATAGTTTTATGAAGATATTTCTAGATAACTTTACAATGTATAGTGACATGGAAAATAATTTGTAAAAGCTTATACTATGTTTTCAAAAATGAAGAGAATATGACAAATATCTGAATCCAAACAAGTGTGCATTTATGGTATTTTCAAGGATGATATTAGGTTTTATTGTTTCCAAAGAAGGGAAACTACCAAATCCAAAGAAAACATAAATAATAATAAACATGCCACCACCTTGGATTCCTCGGCAAATTTAAGTATTCAATGGGATGGCACAATTTTATAGATGTTTTATCAAAAAATTTGTTTTCATTATGGCACCTATCATCAAATGTCTAGAAAAACAAAGACTTCTCTTTGGATATATGAATGTTAGAAGGCTTGTGAATTGATTAAATAGAAGTATGTCGAAGCATCGATATTGATATCACCAAACTAGTAGTTGGAATTTCATGTTCATACATATGCATCCTTGTTAGGTATAAGGGTTATGTTGTCTCAGAATGTAACAAGGAAAAGTGATCAACTAATTGTGTGTGCTTCTAGGATTCTGAATAGAGCATGATAGAATTATAACACAATATAAAAAGAGAGGTTTTAGCAATGGTTTTGCTTTGCACAAGTTCAAACATTATTTGTTGGGTAGTAAATTTGTCTTTAATGTAGATCATATGGCATTGGTCTATTTGGTCAACAAACAACAAGTTTCATGGAAAATAATTAGATGGTTGTTATTGTTCCTAGAATATGATTTCATAGTAGTGTATAAGCTAGAAAAAATTCATGTAGTTGTAAATGTGTTGTCAAGACTACCAAATTTTACAAAACCCACAAATGTGCTTAATCAAGCCATAGATGCAAGTTGTTTTACACAAAGCCAAAATGGTTAAATGATGTCAAAGAATTTTTTTAGAACATGACAAATTTAGGGCATGTTATCGATACAACAAAAACAAAGATTAGTCAAGAAAGAAGAGCCTTTTACACTAAAGAATGGTGAATTGCATAGAATGGGCCAAGACAACAAACTACGACGATGTTTGACAACAATAAAAACATGGATGGTGATGAAAAAACTACATGAAGGACCATCAAGAGGGCATTTTGCAATTGAAATAACGTAGAAAAAGAAATTAGATGTTGGATATTGGTGGCCAAGTATGTACAGAGATGTGCATAATTACTGCAGATCTTGTGATGCATGTCAAAGAATAGGGGGATTGGCAATTCAAAGTCTTACAAAATTGGTCACAAGTCTTCCAGAGGATCCATTTATGAAATGGGGTTTTGATTTTGTGGGGCCAATTAAGCCATTAAGAAGATATACATGGAACAAGTATATTTTTGTTGCCACATATTATGTTACTAAGTGGGTGGAAGTAAGAACATTAAGAACTAATATTGCGACGGTCATAGCAAAATTTCTATATGAATGCATATTGATTAGGTTTGGATATCCTTTTGATGCACTCCTAAGTCCCGAGGTGAACCCACTTGAGGGTTCACCAAAGTATAGTTGCGGAAAGTTGGGACTCGGAAGGCGCTCCCGGCTTCCAACTCTAGAAAAGGGTAGAGGGTCGAGTTGGGAGCCCAGGGATTAGACTAGGAAGAGGTATTAGTTGATCAAGCTTGAATCTGCACCAAAACAAACCACAAAGTGGTTAATTCACATTTCCGGGACACCCTTGGGTGTTGGGGCAAGCCACGGGCACTTCGGACCACAAGACACACTACGGCCCGGACTCGGGGGAAGCCACCACCTTCCCCCATATAGTATACTGTGCGACGCTCCGCTGAGGCTACATCCAAATGGCTCTTTTTCCCGGGACTCCCAAGTTGGAGTCCCGAAATTGTCCCGAAATGGTCCCGGGACTTTGGGAGCTCATAACTCTCGATTGCCAAATCTGATTGCAACAAGGTCTAACCAAATTTGTAGCCCTTGTTCAGATCTTTCCAACAACGTATTGCACTTTCCATTCGGAGGTTAGGAAGATGTCGATTCACGACTTTTAATGGTCAGGAGTCAAACTGCCAGTTTGACTCTTGGCCCTTCTTTTGCCCATAACTTGAGTGACAGATATCCAAATGGCCAATGCGAGGCCATTTTCAATATCTACGCTTCAAGACCTTTTCAATGACACCAAGAACACCTCGATGCAAGGTGTTTTGGGTCCTGCTGTTGAGCTCTGAACATTCGGGAGTCTCGGAGGACTCCAAATCCTCACTTTTTCCAAGTGTTGGGCTTCACCCCCACACTTGGCCAAAGTGGGGTTGCGACGCCTTTGATTATAATCACAAATTAAGGAGTTCATTTCATTAATGATGCCATCAAGTATTTGAAGATTATGAAACACATAAATCATTGATGAAGCATGTTAAAGATGAAGAACAAATCCAAGACCTTGTAGTGAATATAATGTTGATTTTCAATTTATAGATAAATCATAAATCTGTGAGCAATAATTGCAAGAAGTGAAAGATTTGAAATCCAGAGATCTAAAGATGATATGTCAAGAGTATTGGCTAAATTGGCAATAATATTTGCTTAGTTCTTAAGCATATTCTTGTAATCGACATATGTGTTGCCATAGTCAGCAAAAAAATTGGTACAGTTAGTAGATGTGTTGTCACATTTAATAGATAAATTGACAAAGTTAGCAGAGAAATGGACATAATCAACAAAAGGTGTAGAGGGCAAATGAGGTGGAACTAATATAGTTAATGAAAGGAGATTAAAGATGTGGGGTAATTAGAAGATAAAATTTGTGACATCCATTCATAATGATGACATGAAATGCTTCCATGTGGTAGTACCAAAGATAGATAAACTTGTAGTGATGGGCAACCTTAATTTTGAGGATCATGCATTAATTAAAAAATGATGGGCAAGTAAAAAAAATGAATGCAATGGGCGGGATGTTCAAGGACAAAAAAATTGAGGTGACCATCAAAAGCAGTTTGTGTTTGTTGTTGGAAGTTGTACGCATTTCAAAGTTTTGGAGTTCATAGTAGCATGAATGCAAAAAGTGCCATTAAAAAACTATAGAAAATAGCAAGGGAAAAGGAAGCACAAAGGAGTGAGCACAGATGAAGACAAGAGGAGGAAGTGGAATTGTTGGGAGGAATAGAATTAGAAGAGGATTTGTAAAGAGCAGAGAGAGGTGTGTTGAATATTCAGTTGTTGGCTATGAGGTTGTTGCCACATTCATCATCATTTTCAAAATGTGTAGAAAGGAAGATGTATAAGGAGAAGATACAATTTGCGTAGATGATAATTTAAGATATAGATACAACTAGAACAACTACAATTGAGTTTTTGCACATAAACAAACGAAATTGGTGTGCAAAAAACAAACAGGACCAGGAGCTACATTAGTAGATCCAGTGTTCATTGAAGAATCAAAGAAAGACGAAGTTGTGGAGCAACATTTTGTGGAGGCGTAGATGATGTAGATGGACGCAAGGGAAGAAAACATTATTACAACAAAACAACAAAGGGTAATGGAGATGGAGGAGCAAGAATCAAAAGTTGTAGATAGGAGAGGACGCATAATATTAGACAAAGCTACACTTTTGGAAAAAGTTTTGGAAAAAGGTATTAAAATTCCAAACCTTGAATGATTCATGTGGACACAAATGAAACAAAATTATGAGAAACATGTTGATCGAATGGAGAACTGGAAGGATATTATTAAGGAAGAAGACTAGGCTTCTAAAGCATGGTTGGTTACATTGTTGCTAATGGGTTGGGAAGCACTAGAACCTAATGTTATGTTAAATTTCTTGAATACACTCGTGATCAAGGGCAAAAATATTTTCTTTTGGCATAAGGATAAGGTGAATGTCAGTAATAAACAACCAATCATAGATGTCTTTGGAGTGTGTGTAAAAGGGTATATAAAAGACTTGAAAGGGTAGGTCAATAAGACACTAATAGTTCAGGCATTACAAGGTTATAGACTTGCACTTGCAAATTCATCTGCAAATCAATGGAATACAAAGAATTTGGGTTTGCAATATTTTATTAGATATTTTGCGAGAATATTTGTCATTTATCAAAGGGAGAAGGACCAATATTTTAGCAATAAGAATGCCATAACATTCATGAGGGCAAAAGGTAGATTGGGCACATATTATATTCAATAGTCTATGTAGTGAGCTAGATCGGTGGTAAAAGTATGTTAGGGAAAATTAAGGGGATAAGAAGGAAACTTATTAGTTTGCATTGGTATTAGCAAAATTCTTTCAATATATGTTTTTGCATCAAAAGGAAAATCCACAGAAACCACCAACCAAGGTTAAAAGAACTAAGGAAGAGATGCAAATAACATTGGAGAAAAAAAAGAAAGTTGCAACAAACTTTCTAAGAAGTGGTCTTAAAAGGAAAAATATAGTTGAAGAAGGAGGAGCCTTAGGTTCATGAGTGAAAAGGGAACATGAGAACATAGATTTAAGGGCACGAAAAATGATGAGGGGTGGAGTGGAACCATTTGTAGTGCCAATGGTGGCACATGCAACTAGACAAATCGCAAAGATAACATAGATGCCAACTCCACGAAAAACACAACTAAAGGAATAATGGCTTGAGGTATGACAGATGGCATCTTCACATGAGAGATAGCTAAAAGAGCATAACTAGGAAGTTTAAAAAGAACATGACACAAGGTTTTCAAAGGGTGAAAAACATCTACACTTGGATGCAAATGTATATGAAGATTGGATGGAGACCACTGCAAATCCACAACATATGCAGCAACAACAATAATAGACATAGGAAGGTCTACAAGTTATTGAACTACAAACAAAATGAGTGGTGACACAATTTGTTTTTCAAGCGTTTAGACTAACAAAACTAGAGGTACCACCTAGTAGACCAAAATTTGTAGAGGGATTCCCATTTGAATTTGAACTTGGGAAAAAAATGGTGTAGGAGTTGGGATCATCTACACAAGGATTTGGAGATTTTACAACATGGACAAGTACACCAAAGTCTGTGGAGGAGGTAGTTGCCGAAGTAATGAAAGCAAATAAAACAACTGACTTTTTTAGACCATGGGAATTATGAGTCTAAATATGGGGATTTGACTTTGGAGGCGAATACTTTAGAGAATAGATTGGATGTAAGGAAGAAAAAGGCATATGTTTAGAAGGATATAAAATACTTTCATTTCATTTTTATCATTTTACAAGGATTTTGGGGACAGAATCCAAAGTACAAAGGGGGTAATGTTAATGGGGTAGGATGAATTAATGATTTTAAATGAACAAGGAAGATAAGATAGGGACTGATTAAGGGAACATTATTGGTTTGAATAATGAATTCTTATTACTTTGATCATGGTGATGTGACTTGGGATTGTTCAAAAGGAGAGAGTCCTAGAAAACAAGAGAGTTTTTTTAGATGAGTTTTGGGAAAACTTAGGAGGAGTTGTAAGTAGAAAACCATAGTGTCACAACCCTAGCCTTGGGTTTACGACCAAGGCAAAGGCTTGCAAAGGTGCAGGCCAAAAGTGAAGCCTGGGAGTCACATTCATGTTCCCGGGGTGTAGGAGAGTGTGAGGGAATTAACCCCCACACTCCCAAATGAGCTCCCACTTCGGGAGTTAAAGTTTCGATGGACTCCTAAATTTTTAGAGGGCCATTTCAAAGGTTAAAATTCTTTGGATTAAGAAAATTCTTATACCATTGGAAAGCTCATGACCTATTTGAATACTTAAAACATAAGTTATGGCCAAAAGAAGGGCAAGGAGTCAAATTGTCAATTTAATTCCCAGCCACTAAAAGTCAAGAATCACCTTGATTTACTTATGTGCAGGTGATGTGCCACATACCATTGGAAAGCTCTCAACAAGGGTTATAACTTTTCTTTAGACCTCACCTCAATTAGAGGTTTGTGAAAGAAGTTGTGGGCCTCCAAAGTCAGAGGAGTCCCAATTTCGGGAATTTCAAGATTCCCAACTTGGGAGTCCCAAAACAAAATGACAATTGGGTGTAGGCCCTATGGCCAGGCACAAAAAATATTGAAAGGGGGAAGGTGGTGGCTTCCCCAAGTCTAAGCCATCATGAATCTTGTGAGTCTATGCTTGCCCATGCCTCATCCGTGTTTTCACCTTTGGACTCGCAATTGAATTTATCAAAGAGTTTGGGGGTGCATCACATAATTGTTTTTTGGATAAACTACAAAATTTACTTATTGTTTTAGGATTTTTTTCCAACAAAACATGGGATTTTGTTGAATTTTGATTCAAATTTTATAATAATACAAAGATACACAAACTTTTATAGTGAATGTTATGTTCATACTGTTGTGTGAATTGTTTATAGCATCAACATACGATGAAATGAATTTTGATTTTTTTTTTGGAGTTTTTTTATAATGTATTATGAAAGGTAAATTCTGGTTAGATGAAATAACCATGAATCTGGTCTTTCGATGAACGGAAATGTTAAAAGTATGGAAAATTGAAACAAATACAATGAGTATATGCATGTGAAATACAAATCTGTTGTTATAGTAGAGTGAAATATTTTGTAGGAATTAAATTTCATGTCTACTAGACCATATACTAATTTCTTGCAATTAAAACCAAAATGAAACTATTTATAAATTCCTTGAAATCCAACTATTCCATAGGTTTACGTCTTGAAGGGTTTTATAATAGTATATCACATATCCATTTTGATTGTAGACCCTATTTGATTTCATCATTTTCTACTTCTTAAAGTTCCTACATTCTTATAATCAAATCCTAATTTGTTGATGACAAGAACTTAAGGTTTTCGACACAACAAAATGAATGGGATCCATTCTAATGGGCAAATCAAGCAAACATTCGAATGAAGTTTAGGAATTGGACAATCCATCAAATTTTCTCTAAATAATTTGTCCCCCTACCATGTTTATGATCCTTTTGATCAACTGGATAATCTCACAAATTGGAGTCTCAAAATTTGATGATATTTGAGTTTCATTTGAAATGGGTTTAAGGTTCAAGGCTTAGGAATTGAGATGCGTATTATAGTTTTTCAATTCCATTCCTTTTTCTAAAAACAATATTCATGATCTACATTGAAAAACGACAAAGAGATCTTTAATCAAAATGCTTATGGCAAAACAAGAATTTAATTTTATGCATTTTGAAGCCCTTTCATGAAAAAATCATTTTGACAAAACCATTATAAAGTCCCATTATGAAAAAAAATTGTTGGTTTTTATTTGTCCAAAGGCATTTGGTGATAATCATGTATTTTTGTCAATTTTTGTTAGTTTAAAAACATTTGGTGGTCACTAAGTGTCTTTGTCAATTCCTATCAGTCTAAAAATGCTTAACAATCGCTAGGTGTTTTCGTTCATTTCAGTAGGTTCCAAAATGCTTAACGGCTGCCAAGAGTTTTCATCAATTTTTAGTAGGTCCAAAAATGCATCGTAGTCACCAAGTGTTTTCGACAGCTTCATTAAATCCAAAAATGCCTAACCATTGCTAGGTGTTTTTGTCAGTTTCATTAAGTTTGAAAGTGCCTAACAACTACCGAGCATCTTTGTTGGTTTTGGTAGGTCTAAAACTGCCTAATGGCCGCCATGTGTTTTTGTTTGTTTCGTTAAGTCCAAAAATGCATGGTAGCCATTGGGCATTCTCGGACCTACCGGAATTGATGTAGCCACTAGGCATTTTCGATGCATTAAAAACCGCTTATTAGTTGCTAAGTGGTTATGTCCTTTTTGGTGGGTTGAAGAACACTTAGAGATGGCTAAATGTTTTGTCTATTTTGTTGGGTAAAAATTGCCTAGTGGTTGCTAGGGGATTTTGTCCAATTGTTGATGGTGGAAATCTCTTTGACTAGGCCATAAATTTTCCTCATGTTATTGAACATTGAGTATGCCTTTTCATTATTGAAGGGGGAAGGTGCTTGGTGGCCATTAAGAGCCCTTCTTGTGTTCGAGAAGGTTGAAAAGTTTGGGCAAGAGTCGAGGTCTTTAGACTCATTTCGAAACATAAAAAATCTAATAATACAAAGGCGTTTTTCTACTAAGAAACTAGAAAATGTGTGGTGGCACTCAAAATTTTGAAACATTATGGATTGAAAAAGACGCCTATTGCCTGTCATGCAGATCCTTGTGTTAATGACATAAAGTCAAAGTTTTGTATGGCCTATGCATAGAGGCATTTTAGTAGCGGGTAGGTTTTTAATTTTTTTCATTGCAATACAAGGCATGGTGTTTTGCTTTGAATGTTGACCGAGTTCTTTTTATCGTAATGTTCATATCACAAATGAAATTATCTAAATACATTCAAGTAAAAATTAGTGATAATGTTACGATTTGGGGTTCCAACGAGGCTGACAAGGTTGAGATTGGTTTAGATTGGGATTGGAGTGTGCAAGGATCCATTGTTGGTGCCCATCCATGATTCTGAAGGTGTGGAAAATTGTATCATTATTTTTGTCATATTAGTGTTTGAGGCTTACGAGTAGTGGAGACTCTTTTGCCCAACTCCTACAATGAAGTATTTTGGGTCTTCAATTGGAAGTGATTACTTTTGGCTTGAAAAGGATGTTTTATTAAATGTGGAGATGTTTATATTAGTACAACAAGAGGTAATCAAATAGGAGGGTCTTAATAATTTGCATAAAAGAAAAATTTCTTGTAGAGACCTCTCTATGTGTTTGAACTTACATTATGGGGATTCCATTGATGATGACGATGTGGAAACATGATGGAAGTGAATTTGGAAGATGAATCAAAGCCATACATTTCTAATGATGGTAAGGAAATGAGTTGAAGGAGAGGATCTTCTGGTTCCTTGAGGGAATGTGTTCATGAGGGAGGAATCAACAAATCAAATGAAGAACGAAATGTGGGAAGAAATTCATTTCGAGGAAAGGATTCGTGGGAATGGCAAGATTCTGAATGTGAGTGTTAAGGGAGTACTTACGTGCGACAATTATCAGTTAGTACATTATTTTTATTTAAGTTATTATTTAGGAATTACTAGCTAAATTACATAGTTTTTATCACTAGTTGAATTTGAATAGAACACAAGATTGTTTTTGTGGAAGAATATATCTTGGAAGAAGAGGAAGAAATGAGGACCATTGTATCATTATAGACATGGAGTTTCAATGGAGTATGGGAGAAATATATTTTGATTTCTCGAAAAGCTTTGTTTCCATAATCAAAGTTTGTTGCTTTGGTGTTTTTATCATACTTTCATTATTGGATTTTAATTTTGAAACTAGCTCTAAGTAGATTTGAATGAGCAAACTTGTTAATATTAATTTTATTACATTTTAGTCCAAATTTTGGACTAAAATATAGGATTAAAAATTTTGTATTTTCCATTTGGCAACCATCCTAGGGTTTGAATTTCGAGTGAATTTCAAAATGTTCTTTATGTCTTGTTGAAATTTTTGTTTTTATAGATAAATAGTGAACTTTAGTTTTGTTTTCTACATTTTTATTCAAATCTTGATCATCAGTTTTTATTCAAGAAGTAGATCTAAGCATAATAATTACTATGAAGATTTTGTTTTAATGAAAAAATTTGTTCAAATTTGAATTAGGATGTGGAGAAATGGAAAATTAGAAATATGAGAAAACAATTAGATCAAATTATAATGAAAAATGACACTACCATTAGCAATAATTTAAGTGCAAATAAGGTAAATCAACAGTTTGAAACACCTGGAAGAGTTTTTCAGATAGAACAAAAACATTCCATGGACAAAAGAAAGACCTACAAGCCACAAAACGCCTTAGGAAACACCCATTATTCTTCATGAAGTGTAAACTAGTGAAGCACAAATGTGCATCGACAATTTACTATAAAATTTTAGGAGGGAAGAATGTTAAATGAAAATGTAGATTTACAAGTTGAGTTTTGATGAAGGAGTTGATAATCTAAACGTTGATAAAGAGTTATGCTAGAATCAACAAGTCTAATGCAACAACATAACTTTGATGCTTTGATTCATGAACAAGTACAAAAAATCAATAGGTCAGAAAGGGAGGAAGTAGCACCAAGGTACAAATATGTTTCACCTCCGTATTATCGAGACAATCAAGAAAACGAAGAGTTTGAACAAAAAACTCAGAATTTTGAAACTTCAATTCATTTTGTCGTTGAATATGAAGTCGTAACTCAAGGTATTAGAATGTCCAAAGGAGTTGAACCGGTACTTGTAACTAGACAAGAAATTATAGTCTTCCCAAGAGTAGAAGCGATAGTGGCAGAATGCATTCTTTTGGTTGTAAGAATGAAGTAGACCCGGATTTAATTAATAGAATGGAAACATAGTTAAAAGAGTTCCAATGGATTGGAATAGAGGGATTCACAATGTGAATAAAGTTCCAAGACCAAATTCTCCACATTGCACATATTGCCGTCAAATTTAACATCAGATCAACGAATGTCCATTCATTACAAATAATATGAGGCAAGGATCTTTTGAGCATTTCTAGAATCTAAATCCAAAACCTACAAGAGTAAGGAATCATGGACATATTGAGCCAGAAAGTCTATACCATGAGAATGTCAGAATTCTAGATAGACTTAGAGAACAAATTTGGAGAGAAAATAGAGTTGAAATGAGAGCTCAAACTATGGCAAATGTAATACCTATTTTTATAGCTCATGTACCAAGTTTATTACATCAAAAGCATATTGGAGTTACCTATGTAGGAACTTCAATTTTTAAAATGGAACTAGTAAAATATGTGCCATTATTTTTTACGACAATGCCTTAGTCTATAATTATAGTTATTGAAGCTCGATTTGTATCAACACTAGTTCATAGTGTTGATGGTGTCAAATGTAGACCACAAACTCCAAGGGGAACAACATTTATGGGTTTACATGAAAATATACCCTGAAAAGTGAACAATTTTCTTGCTAATTAGCCATCAAATCTAGGAAGAGGTGGTTCGGATCCACTAGACCTTTAGGATATTTTGGATTACCACTTGCAAATCTAGGCAGGTCACCATTACCACCAAATAGACCTTATTGTTAATCACTTAACTATCCGAAATATGTTAAAGATTTTGACTTAGATGTTCATGTCAGAATATTTAAAGCTACCTAGAGCAAATAGTGAAATAGATGATGTAAAAATTATTAATTCATTCAATTTACCCTTAGAGATATTGTGTTTGACTGGTGTAATAATTATATGGGAGATTATCCAAATTATATTTTTGTAAAATTGTAGTTGGTTTGTTTGTGAAAAATACAAAAAATCAAAATGATGAACAAGTTTACTTGTAGTTGAAAAACATGAAGCATGAGAAGAATGAAAAGTGGAAGTCTATTATGAAAGATTATTGAAGTTGGCCAATAGAGTTCAACACAAAACAACAAATGGTTTCTTAACTATTGTTTTCATATTTGGATTACAACCATATCTCTGTGTAGCAATAGGGAGTATGAAGAGAGAAACTTTGTAGCAACATAAGGAAGCAACTTTGGTTTGTGAAGCATGAATCTTCAACATAGAGGCCATAAGCAATCTATTAATACCACAAAGTAAATAAGATAGTATTAACTCAAAAACCTTAAATAGTCCCAAAAAAAACAAGAATGTACATAGGTCAAATCATAGTGTTGAAACTTGTAAATCAAAAGAAAGGAAGATATTGTTTCTGCAATCTCTAAAGTTACTACTCAATTGATAAAAGTGCAAAGGCATGTAAGGTATTCTTGTCATAATTGTGGTGACATTGGACATAAGATCATAGATTGTCCTAAGTATAATGATATGTAGAATATGTTTAAGAACAAAGGAATGAAGCCAACAGATAAATAAGTTTTGTCCCAAGGTTTCAAATCCCTCGGTCCATATGGTGAATGTGAATATGGCCATCATTAGGAGTAAGGTTATGACGCACCCCCAACCCCTTGAAAGACTCAAATGTGAGTCCAAGTGAAAGACATCAGAAGAGGGAAGAGTTGGGGCACGCTCCCTAGCTCACAACACTTTGAGGGGTAGAGGGGCGTGTTGGAGCTCCGGGATGGGACTAGGAAGAATTGACAAGCTTATTCACTCACACGGGCCTGCACACAATCCACACAAAGTGGTTAGTGCATAGTTAGAGCACATTTGGTGCTAGGACCAGCCACGAGCAACACGGACACACAAGACTCACCACGGCCCGGACTTGGGGGAAGCCACCACCTTCCCCCTTATAGTATTCTCTGCGACGCTCCACGGAGACTACATCCAAATGGCTATTTTTCCCGGGACTCCCGGGACTCCCGCGCAGGAGTCCCGAAATCCCGCCCAGCGGGACTCCCGGGACTTAGAAGCCCCATAACTTTGCGAGCAGACCTCGGATCGAAGTGCTGTCTGAAGGAAAGTTGTAGCTCTCGTCAAGAACTTTCCAAAGGTATGTCGCACGCTGTCTGCAGTATTTCGGGTCGATTCCCGACTTTTAGTGGTCGGGAGTCAAAACTGGCAGACTCCCGAGAATTCGACTCCCGGTCCTTCTTTTGGTCGTAACTTCTAGTTCAGATGTCCAAATGAGCAATGCAAGCCCGTTTTAGACATCTACGCTTTAAGAGCTTTCCATTGATATAAAGAGCGCCACAAGCCATTGAGATTTGACCCCTCAAATTGGTTTTTGAAGTTTCGGGAGTCCTTTTGGGACTCCAACTCTCACCAACTCCCAACATGGGAGTTCACTTGGGAGTGTGAGGGTTCACTCCCTCACACTTTCTTGCACTCCCGGGAGTCTATGATGTGACTCCCGGGCTTCCTCTTGGCCCGCACCCTTGCAACCCCTTTGCCTTGGTCGCGAGCCCAAAGTTAGGGTTGCGACAGGTTACTAAAGAACAAGCATTTAAAGACAGAAAGAAAATCAAGAAAAAGTTTGCTACCAAATGGGAGGAGGAATGGACTACAATAATCTTTTGTTAAACCTATACATGAGATGCAAGTAAAAGACCCACCACAAAATCCAATTCTAAGGGAGAAAGCACAATGGAGTACAAGTTAGGCAAGATTGCAAAAATCTAAGGTGTCCATACACTATAACAAAAGGTGTCCCTGTACGCCAAGTGATTTCACTGGATTTGAATGGATTCACTAGTTGTAATGAATGGGGACTAATGAAGAAATAGTGACTTCACTAGTCTAATGAACATGGACTAGTGAACTGCACCCACATTTTGTAATATTGATAGATAATTGTGTCACAAAGTTTGTTTACTACTCCTATCAACAAAGCTATGTCTATGGAACAAATTATTCTAGGATATCAGTAAACAAATGATGGAAACTACCTATGTTTTGAGGTTAGGTCAATTATTAAAGATAACACTAGATTTTAAAAAGTATATGTGGCAAAAATTGAAGCCAAAAAAACTTAATATAACTACTAAGTAGATATTAGACCCTAGTGTAGCCACAATGGTTGAGACACTCTATGAACTAGACACAATAGCTAACAAGATGGTTGTTATTTAAGTACAAGTTGTGAAGAACATTGTTGAGGATGTTTTGATAGATGGATGGGCCAATGTAAACATTATAACAAAAAACCTCAAAATAAAATTATTGAGTATTGGAGTGTCAGAAATCATAAGCACTAAAGAATTTGAAGCAAAATGAAAGACATCAAATTAAATATTTATTTGTGTGGATTTTAGGAAGTGCAACAAGGCAACCAAAAAAATCATGATCCTTTGTCATTTTTTGATGAGGTATTGAACATTGTAATAGGGTATGAAGCTTATTCATTCTAGACAGATATTTAAGATACCATCAGATTTTTATAGTTCCAAAAGATAAATACAAAACAATTTTTGTAACAAATTGGGGAACTTTTGTTTGGATGGTGATGCCATTTGGTGTTAAAAATGGGCCACCAACTTTCCAAAAAGCAGTTAGTAGAGCCTTCAACGAATATTTAGACTAGTTCATGAAGATATTTTTAGATGACTTCATAGTTTATAGTGATATGGAAAGTCATTTGATGAAACTTAGACTTTGCTTTCAATAGTGCAAAGAATATAAAATTAATTTCAACCCAAAAAAAAATAGTTTAATGTGCCTTTATGGTATTTTCAAGATTGATTTTAGGGTTCATAATTTCCAAGGAAGGAAAAATACCAAACCTTAAAAAGGTTCAAGCAATAGTGAACATGCTAGTACCTACCAATCCAATGAAGATTTTGGTTTTTAGTGGCATGGCTTAGTTTTATAGAGGTTTCATCATGAACTTTGCCTTTATCATGGCACCAATCACCAAGTTAATGAGGAAAACATAACCCTTTATTTGGACCATAAAATTTTAAGAAGCTTGGATTAGATCAATTAGAAGTACATGGAAGCACTGATTTTAATACCTCCAAATTGGTATTTGGAGTTTCATGTGCACACAAATGCATCATTGTCTGCAATATGTGCAATGTTGGCATAAAATCTAACTGGTAAGTATGACTAGCCTATAGTATATGCTTTTAGAGTGCTCAATAAGGTATAATAGAATTGTACTACTACATAAAGAAAAACCTTAAAAATGGTTTATGGTTTGCATAAGTTCAAACATTTGTTATTGGGAAACAAATTTGTTTTTTATATAAACCATATGGCTCTGGTGTACTTGGTCAACAAACCATAGGTGTCAGGAAGGATAATAAGATGGTTGTTTATTCTTAGAGTATGAAATCATAGTAGTTTACAAAACCTAGTAGAACACATGTAGTTGTTGATGTTTTATCCAGATTATTAAACAACTCAGAACCATTGGGTGTCCCAAATCAAACTATGGATGCATCATTATCTTCTATAGAACCTATATGGATGCAAAAAGTTAAAACCTATCCACAGACAAGTTAATTGTTAAAAATTTTGAACCTCAAAACAAAAGTTGGCCAAAAAGGTAAAACCTTTCACTTTGAAAAAAAGAATTATGTATAGAGTGGGACAAGACAAAAAAATGCATAGATGTTTGACCACGTCAGAAGCACAAATTATTCTAAAGTGATGCACCCCCAAGCTCCTTGATGGATTCAACTGCGAGTCGAAAGGTGAAGACATCGGAATGAGAAGGAGTTGGGGCGCAACATTAGGTTGAATTTTTTTAATAATAAATTTAAAGTGATAACTTGTAAAATGACACGTGTGATTCAAGGTCTCCTGCCTTCGCATTACCTTCGCAATGTTAATTTAAACAATTATGAACTTTCACATGTGCATAAAAGTGCTACACCTTAGTTGGCTTTCAACCTTGTGAGATTTTATCTTGCTCATTTCAAACCTAAATGGAGGTCAGTAAATGGCCAAGGGGGCACTAAGTTCAGGTCTACTTAGGCCCTATCAACCACCAGGGCTGAAAGTGATGGGAGAACAAATTCTAGCTCACTAAGTGTTCACTCACCGGCGTATCTGGCCTATGGTCTTTCAAAATAATTCTCCTTTTGGACACAGCCAAAATATTTGAAAACTCCTGAGCTGATATCATAATATTGCATCTTTTAAGTGATGTTACATATCTGATATAGACTTGGTCAGTCACCGATTCAAGTTTGTTTCCAACTTGAGGTGTTTAAGATTAGAGCATTTTAGAAATCTCTATATGACATGTCTAAGTTTTCTCACCTTGGCCAAGTGCGATAACAGTAAAATGGTTTCGGAAAATCATCGATGAAATGTGCTCTGTTTGGTGCAAGAGTAATGGTGTACTCTGACTTGGCATAAATAAGAGAAGGGACATTGGAGGGAGATTGGAGGTGAACATTCTAAATGCTTAGGGAAAAGCAATGCCAGTAAAAAATTTTAAACTACGTCGCTTGGAGTGTTGCAACAATTAGGACTTCCCATGTGACAAGAAACGTAACACAATGACGCTCACCAGTTGCCGAGCTTTGGAGTAAATTTGTTGTCTTGCCCATCTGTCACTTGGGGATTTTTGAAGATTCAAAATAATTTTCACGTGCTCTAATACAGCAGAGGGATCGGGGTAAGTGGTCCTCCCATCTTGCAAAGGCCAGAATCAAAAGCCCAAAATTTTGTTGTTAAATGTGATGAAGGGTATGTATGGTTTTTGGCCATGTCTGTCCAAAGAAAGGGTACTACCTTTGTAGGCCCCCGACAGAACACACTTTCAACAACAGTAGGAGCTCCCTTCATGTCAAAAGTCCTTTTTCTAGTCAGGCTGCCAGGTTTTCAGTGTTTTTTTAACATTTCAAATGATGCTGGACACCCAATTTGAGGTTTATGCGAGCTTGTGATTCCAGAGCTTGGAGGCTGTGTTAACTTATGCACCAACGGGCATTAATTTGTTAACCAACCTTTTCAACAGTTTGACAACTCTTGAAGAATATTAATTTTCCCGTGAACATGAGGCAGAAGGATTTGAACAATTAGGTATTTAATTTCACCTTGAAAATTCCTACACGAGGTAAGAAGTGGTTCACCTTCACATCTTGAATTTTTAATTCAAGGGTTTTGTGTGCACAAACTCTCCTTGGAGTCACCCACAAATATAGCCCCAATTTTATCATGTAATTAACCGAAGTGTAACCTCATCTAATGTAGGAACGTAGCACGCAATTTCCTTCTTGGAACTTGCAAGTCTATGAGTCTACTGCCTGTTTCAAGAAAGTAATCTCCACAAATTATGCAGTCTTAGAAGTTGTCACATTTTGGATTCAACATTATACTTGGAACTGATCAAGTCTGCCACACTCTGGAGTACTCAGTTTGTCACCGATTGACCTGAGAAAACCCTAATCTAGCTAGGTTGATAATGAATTAGGTGCAATTATATCAAACTTCACAACTTGAAAACATGACCTTGAAAATTAGGGCTTTGATGATAGAATGAGACAAAATTATAACTTGATGTGCATGCAAGTCAAGAAAACAAGAATGCTTTTGATGGAAACCAAAGCTAGTTTATGGTACATTGGTACCCTATATATAGTGTAATTATATATAAGGAGTACCAAATAGTGAAGCTCATCATGTATATCATGATTTTGAATTTGAGATGGTCCTAGACATCTGCACACAAATACTCACACATTATTATATCACGAATTTGAACAGATTCTAGACCTCTGCAAACACTACTTGCATGCATCATGAATTCACAAGATTCATCTCTGTTCCTGTAGGGAAAAGAGTGGATTCAACCTCTGACAAATTAAAGTTAAATTAACAAAACGTTGGGAAAGCTTTCAAAGAAAATTGTGGGACCAAAATTCTTTCAATGTTTAATTCTAATTTTTGCATTGTTTTCCCATTGTCAAACAAACAATTTCATGTTTGCATAGGGGAGATTTAAGTCAGATTCTTGATGCCAGACAGTCCCACAGGGAATCTAGGTGAAAATGTTTCTTGTTCTTTCAGACTCTAGATCTCTGCTGCACATGAGAATTCATGAGTTCGAATGTTGACTAATTTCATCTGCAATTAGCTCTCTAGCATTCCTACTTACAGTACAAATTGCAAAAAATTGTTGCTGTCCATCAATCCAGATGGAGCTTAAATGACAAATTTATAATCTGAAACATGTATCTTCTTACAATGGGATAAGTAGCAGCTATTTCAATATAGCATCATATTGTCAAGGCGTGATCCAGAGCTGATGTTGTAGAACAACTGTGATCTGATCATAGTGATCTGCAGATCCGGAGGTCTACATCGCCCACACAAGCAGTTCGTACTAGCTAACTAAATCAATGTGTGTTGTGCACTCTAGGACACAACAATTTGCATCACCTCTAGATAGATTCACATCTAGAGTCTAACCTGGAGGACTCTAATCAAGTATAAGACCTTGCTCTTTTTGCACTAAGCAACACATGATGAGCTTCCATCCTCATAAATAAATGATCAGCACAGCGGCTTGGACATGACAATAATGCTAGCAGTGGATTAACTTGGACCAGGCTACAGATTCAAAGTGATCAGCCTGACCGATCGAGTGCTAGCCACAATTTTTGGAGCTATTGCATGATCCCAACTTAATGTAGCACCATTGAGCAACAACTGAGCACTTTTGATCCCGCAAAACTTTAGGTCATGAATAAATATTAGGAAACTGTTGGGGGAGTGTTGAACCAGTTAGCAGCTGATCTGGCTGGTTACTAAATCACATCAAGCCGTGCTGCATACAGCTTGCCGCATTTGTTGCAAGTGACAGTAAGAATTGGACTTCCATCTAGCTCGCAGGTGAAAGTGCACGATGAAGAACTAGTCATCACATGATTGATTATTTACAGACCTGTATCTTGACCGGCACGCATCATCTGCATGAGCATCGGTCAGCCAGGAACGTCGAAGAAGTACTGGTTTAGGACTTATGGCCAGTGTTGGACATTTGTTTCTAGCTGGTGCAAGCTTGAAGTGTGAGATCCTGCAGGGGCTTAAGGGTTCCTGCTGAAGTCAGTCAGGCGCTTGAACCAGGATCGCGGGAAAGGAAGTTAGGCACTTAGGAATTGACATGATCCATGTTTGAGAGAAGCTGGCCAGCGGGAAAATTAGCAGCTCTGGCTTGCAGGGTCTTGTTGATAACCTACACTCAGCTCTATATTCCTCTACTGTGATCTCTGTGATCAGGCAGCTGGTTGTCACTTCTAGAGTCTAGACCCAGAATTAACAGCTTTGATCTGTGAACCTTGAAAATTAGCAAGCTCGCGCAAAAATACTTTGGTTTAGACTAGTTTCCTTTGGGAGGGTGGGTTTGCGGATCACTGTAGTCCGACTCCATGTCGTCGACCGATTCCATGTCGTCCATAGCTTCGGCTGTTACAGGAGGAGCTGTAGTGGCATTTTTGGATCTCAGTTTACGTCTCCTATTGAAGTCGTTGCCGCGAGAATATGAACAGCCTGGGAGTTCTTCTAAAGCAGAAGTCTTTCTTGTCCCTGTACAAATCCTGCTTCGCTTGATGAAGCTCCTAATAAGAGACTGAACAGAATTGGCTGCTGTAGGCGTCCCTTGCATATTTCCCTGGCAGCACATATGTGTGCTCAAGAGCTTTAGGATAAAGGACTCGTCTCCGGCAGATTCAGTTGCCAATGGCCTAATCCAATGCCTCTCAAGAATCTGCGCCGCCCAAACGAGCCAGCCTTAAGTCAGATCCTGATGCTGTTAAGGCTGTTGTGTATCCTTTACTCAGCATTCGAGAAGCTACCATACTACCCTTAGCTCAATCCTGTAAACAACACAAATGCTCGCGGATAGTTCTTAAAGAGCTGCTGAGCATTCACGAAGCTGCAAATTGTCTGAACAACAAGAACTCCTGTTTTCAAACCTACAGCAGGGCAGTGTCATAAGTAGTGTACCTTAAGACTTGAGGGAGGAATAGAAACTGCATCCTGATCGATTGCCCTGGCTGCTTTCAAGGTTTCCGCGTATGCCGCCGATTCTACAAGTTGCAGACCTGGGAGTACACATAACCTGATTGATGTTAGCTCCATCAGCTCTGCTCTTCTTCTTTACAAAAACATCTTGAATTCAGTCCTCAATTGCAAGGATTGACAATCTTACTTTCCTTCTGCGGCAGCCCTAAGAGCAAATATTATTATACACATGTTTGTCTGTGCTCCTAGTCTTGAGTTCAAAACCGCAATGTTTGTCTCTAGGGATGTGCAGCAGCGATAGGATCGATATTGTTGACGCAGTTCCTCTATTCAAGGGAATTAGACCTAGTGCTAGCAAGAAAATTTACGGTGGTGTGCGGAAGAGTTTGCAACAACCAAAGTGCTTGTTGTTTCGTCCAGGAAGGAGAATCATAGACAATCAGGTACAGAGAATCATAGAGAGATTGTACAAGACGCGACTGTAAGCTTACCGACAAGCTGATGACTTGGCCTAGCGGCAGATGTGGACGACGCCCAGTGTTGGAACATCAGTAATACGATAATACACCAGACTAGATGGATGTGAGCGGCTGCTGATGGTACAAGAGGCCGGCTATTTGCTTTCAGACTAGACTGGTTCCTTGATGACCATTCCGAAGACTTGGGCATGGCTGCTCAGCGCCGCCAGCAGTCGGCAACGCAAAGGCTACGAAAGCAGAAATAGGCTGTTGTGCTGATATCTGAGCCCATTACCAACTCATCAGCAATCACTGGCGCAGCTGGTTTATCATACTCCGGTACATGAGACGATCCACTTAGCATACACGAAAGTTCGTTCCTGAACTCGGAGTCTTCCAATTCAAATGTGCCTGCAGTCTGAAACTTAGAGAATGTTCAATGCACACTGGGGCACTAGTATCACAAAATTCAATGTCAAACTCAAGCTCCCGGCCTTCTGATATTCGTACTTGAGTGAGCTTCTAAGTCTGCAATGACAGGTGGATTAAATAATGTGCAGAAGCTAGCTATGGAGTCAACTGGCAGAAGAAGAAGAAGAAGAGATCCAGAGTTTGGACACAAGAAGACTCAGCAAAGTGACAGAATGTGCAGAGGCTTGCAGCTATTGATCATACAGCCGCCTCAGAGGACGAGCTGAGCAGCTGCTGCTTGGCGTACTTGAGTCACTAGGCTGCGAGAACCGGAACATTTGAAGAGCTGCAAAATTGTGCGAGACTAGAAGAGTTGAAGTCAGGGCACAGATCTAAAGAGAGAGAAACCTGGGTATCATCATGAGACTAAAGCTGGGTAGACGTTTCTACATGAGCTGGGCAACTAAGTCTTGGAGTGAAGTAAATTCTGCTCTTTACACTACTTTCACAGCTAGCTAGCTAACATCACCACAAGCAAACCATTTGCCTCAGAGACCTGGAACTGATTACGTGAGCTGCTGCAACTATACAACTATGTTAATGCAGTAACTAGCACCAAGTCACACATCAGCTAAACTTGGTGGACTACTTTCTCACGGTAGTTTCAAGGAACTTCAAGGTAGATCTGTACCAGATGCTAATCTTGTGAAGTAGCTGGGGATTTCAGCTAACTTAGCCCGGGCAGATATATAGCTAAGAGACAAACACTTAAAACTGTCACCAACTGCACTAGTCAGTGGATGATTCCTCCTGAAACACCACTCGGAGCCAGGAGGAGTCCCGCGAGGTTATACTACTCTACTAGAGTCCTGTGAATTCCACCATAGTTCCCTTGTAAATAGCAGGAGCTCCAGGACAGTAGTTAGCTGAACCTCTGCA
This sequence comes from Sphagnum tenellum, assembly GCA_963921925.1. NCBI lineage: Eukaryota > Viridiplantae > Streptophyta > Sphagnopsida > Sphagnales > Sphagnaceae > Sphagnum > Sphagnum tenellum. The sequence continues at coordinate 7,031,247 of OY998155.1, forward strand.
TGATCAATTGAATGCAACGTGTATGTATGCCTCCAAATTACCCGCTGCTAGCTGCAGCCTTAAACTCCGGCTTACGGAAATGAACTGACCCAAAGCTGGCATAATAGTACTTCTTGTATGATCCTAGTGGAAACGCCTTTAGCTAAGGACCAAGGACCAGCTCCAAAACCAACAGGACAAGGAACGAACCACGACTCTTTTGTCTAGATGACGGAATCTAATTAGTGCAGCGTTATAATCATTTAGAACTAGTTCTGCTCTTATGATCATCTACAACTAGAAGTCTGTAAGAAGAAGATCAGCTAACTAGCTAGCTAGTTGCAGAGGAAACAATTTCAGCTATCTAGAGCTACTTGCAGTGGAAATATTCTTAGCGAGCCAGAGCTCTTATACTAGAACTGCCATCATTATTGATAGATGTAGCGTTATGCTTTCAGATGTGTATAAGAATGCAAGCTGCTGCTGCTGCTGCAGCTTGAAGTGATTTTCCAAAAGCAGTTGCTCCTCGCACAAGATGAGTCACTGAAAGTCTCCTCCTCCCCCTTACCAGTGGCCATTCATTTTCTTGATCTACTTTTTTCTGTTCTAGACTTTCTTTCCCTTTTTTCTTTTGTTTTTCCTCAACCCCGTCTGTGTACAGCATTAATAGTGTTAGTGTACTAGTATATGGAGGGTGTTGAATCCTAGGCTTGTGTGGAGTGTGAAGAAATGTTGTTATGGCCAATGAAATTGCTTGATTTGATGGTCTGAATATTTATTTTAGTTATCTTGAATTAATAGTTAAATATGTAATAGGTAGGTTTGGTAGGTGTGTGAGAATTTTAGAGGACCAATGGAAATGGTAGGAAAAGACCATTACAGTAGTTTCAATGTTCAGCAGAATAGGGTTGTGTGTAGGTCTGAATTGTTTTTTTTGAGGCCAATAGGATTGCTGGATTTGGTGGTTTGAATTTGTTTTCTTAGTTGTCTCCAGTTTAGTAGCTATTTACAGACAGGGTTACTCTTGCACATTACCTGTGCACTTTTGTTTTACTTAGTGCCTCTGTGAACCATCCTTCCAATACTGACTGGCACGCAGAATCGTTTTGGAGTATGGTGAAGCTGCCTATATTCTAGCGGTGTACAAAAGGATCCATTATACTAGTGTAACTTGTCTAAAGGTATTTAACCTAGCCAAAATGGATTGATCAAATGTTCGCCTGGCTCCCAAGTTCCACCCAAGTTGCAAACATTTAGCTGTTTTCAAATCACCTCAAAGTCGACAACCCCTGAGTCCTATAAAAAAGTTGAAAAGGCCACAAATAATTTATAGTCAAAATGATGAGTACGGTCCATAAAAAGAGCTACAAGGCAAGTTTTTTGTGGGTATATACATATTTGGTGGGGTTTTCCTAACTTTTCTAGTTTGTTTGAAGATTCATTTGCACCACTCTACCCTTTAAATGTGTGTGCTTCTTGACTGAGCTTTATCATAAGGCATCATTTGCATTTTCCCTTTTTCCCCTTTTTGCTTTTTATTTTTGCTGAACCCTTTTATAAAGTGATTTGATATCCCATTTGTATGTCAAATGTTCCGTGGCCTTCTGCAATCCATTCAAGTGCTTTGGTAACCATATTTTCTTGTTAGGAGCTACAAGTCTCTACAACCATCATTCTTTCTTAAGAGCAGATCCACCGTTCAAGCTATATGTTGGCCCACAGCTCAATGAATCCCACCTTTGACATTCCACAAGCTCACACACTTGCTGGGGGGAGTACTCAGGATGGACTGCCTTATAATATCCCCATCATTGTCACATTTCCTTGTTTCATAGGACAGTAAATTATCTTTTATATGATTGATATCTGTTCACTTTCAACTTACACTCTTTGAACATACTTTCTCTTAAGAGCCAGACAACTTGGGAGGAATACACAACATTATATACATCTTGATGAAAGCAAAGCAATAGCCTTTGCATGTAAGGAGTGGTACTAGACTTTGTCTATGCCATGCTGTTCTACAGTTCGTTGCACTTTTCGATTGACCAGCCCAAAGGATTGGGGCTGAGAATCAAGATACAACCTTTATACCTTTCATGCTCTTTGGCCCATTTTTGGTCGGTCCAGCTTTTCAAAAGTAATTTCTTTTTCTTCTGATGCCCTAAGCATTATTGTGCCATTTGTGCCAAGCGAGGGAAAAAAAAAGCATTATGGTGTCTCCCCCACCATCATGCCAGGGGGGGCGGCGGGGAAGGGGGGGTGGAGGGGGGGAGGAATTCAAGATAGATTAATTGGCCTGATAATTGCTTCAAATGAAAAAAAATTTGAGGCCAATTTGCCATAGAAAAAAACATAGGTGATACTTTTGGCTAACTTTACTGAAATTTGACAAAAGTTTTGAGGTTTAATATCAATTGCAATGCCCAAATTATTGAAGTTATGCACTACCCACTTCCTAGGAGACAATTTGTTGGGATAGAACCTCATTAATCAAAGTTTATACTCTTTAAAGTAAATGACAAATATTTTTTAAATTTCAGTTTGAAAAAATGGTGGAACTTACAAAAATCTACCTTAACATTATACAAGACACTTATTTGGTTAGGTATTTCAAAATTGACCCTTATGCATAACATGTGAGTATTATAACAAATAATGGAGGAAATTGGCAATCAAGGGTATTTTGTAAATAATTATACAATGTGAACAGGGTAATTATTCATCATTTATCTTTACCATGGAATGATAATTTTACAAAATTTAGCTAAGGTAGACAGGCCATGAAACAAACACTGAAGAAATCAAACAAGGTCAAATCCTCACATTGTTCCTCTAATTTTGACGCTCAGAGAAAATTTTTAACCCTCCGCCTATTGCTTTCAACTTCACAAAAATTTCTCAATTTAATTCTAAAATGGGTAAAATATGGGGTATTTGGTGTAAGCGAGTTCAATGTCCAATGATGGTGACTTAAACATGTTAAGATTTCGAGCTTAGGATCTTTGATCATTGCATCTTTGTCTCTTGAATACCAAGAAGTTTTCTAAAGCCTTAGTTGATACACCCATCAGGTTTTTAATCATTCAAAATAGACTAAAAATGAGAAAAACATTGGGTGAACGTATATAGGAGTCTAAAAATATTATTTCAAAAAAATTGAAAGAAACTATCACTGATCCTCTTCTTGAGTTTTTGGTGTTGCTCCTTTATTTCTAAGGTTCAAAGAACATTGTAGCCCTCCAGTTTGCACATCCGATTACACAAAAATTGCATTGTAGCCCTCCAGTTTGCACATCCGATTACACAAAAATTGCATTGTAGCCCTCCAGTTTGCACATCCGATTACACAAAAATTGCATTGTAGCCCTCCAGTTTGCACATCCGATTACACAAAAACTGCAAAATTTGGCTAAGGAATTAGAACAATACTGGAAAGTGTTCGATGATAGGTATGTGTTCAGTGATGGGCTGTTCTATGGTATATACCCACAACAAGTTTCTTCCCTCTGTACTTCTCTCACTCACTATAAACTTCAGCACGAGACACTACTCTTCAGTCTCTACCATCTTCTCCCCAAAAACTGAAAGATCTGAAATTCTTGCAGACACAAAGTAAGTAAGTTCTGGCGCATGTGACAAGACAGAACATACTATACTCCAAAGCTGTTCAAATATACACATACCCCCTGAACTGAGAAACTGAATTATGAGAGTTGCCTTCAGTAGTATATCCCAACAGAAGACCCCTTTTGTATAAATCATTTTGTACACGATAGCTTAACTTGTGTCCTAATTTCTAAACTGATGACCAGAGCAACAACACAAAACAACAAGAAGTGCAGATTGCTGTAGAGTTTTCCTATATTATGTTTACTGCAAAATCACTGCAATCATGTCAGGTAGCAGCAGCTACATTTGCACTTGAACAAATTTTGATTTCAATATTGGAAGAATAGTTTTACATTACCAAAAGATGGAATGATCATGTCACATGTGTCATGGGTTTTTTTAGTTTTTTCCTTCTCTTTGGGAAAGAGAAAAAGAGAACCCTCAACGAGAGTGAGAAATTGGATCCAGAACGCAGCCTTATTTTATCATATAAGCCAGGTACTGCTGCTGGACTAGGTCCTCCCACTGGCACCTGTTAGAGCATCTCCATCATTGTTTCTTCTTTCTTTTTTCAGTATCGAAGTTTTTGGTGAAATTTAACAAACTATCAGCAAAATTGGCCAAATTCACACTAGAAAAAATAATTCCAAAGTTTCCCCAGTTTCTTTGTCAAAAAATGGCAACTTTTTTCTATTGAGTCTCCACCCACACTACATATGCATGAAGTAGTCAAATAGTGTGAAACTCAGTTTCACCCTGTACATAAGGACCTGTAAAAGGAAATGACTACTGGTCAACAATACTGGCTGGCCAAGGGGGTGAGACTTAAATAGTCTTTCACTTTATATTGTCACTTGTTCACATTTATTATGGGTGGCAATGGTCAAATAATTAGCACTGTATGTTGGATGTGGTTTTGCAAACAGAGCCCACATATGGGGTCTTGAGACTTAGGAAATACATAGTTCAATCTGGAACCATGTAACTTATAATTCGTTACAAGCAAAAGAAGACACTCTAATCAAGTTTGAGTGAAAATGAGTTATGGAGGATTAAGTAGCTAGTTTAAACATGCCTGCCACCAAACACCAACTATATTTTACTCATTTCTAGTCCTTTTTTGGTCAACTTCATGGCTATGGTTGTGTCAAGTGAAGGTATAGAATAGCTCTTTGAACTCATGAGGTAAAGAATCTGCGAAGAAGAAGCACAAAGAGGACAAGCTATCCAAATCACAAAATGTTTGAAAATGATTAGACCTTGTTTATTTCAAATTTCATATCTTTCTCATTTTTTGGTTCTCTTTTAATGATTAAAAACCTATGGTTGCATTAACTAAAGCTTTACAAAACATTTTTGAACTTTAGAAGTGGTAGAAAAAATTCAAGAATTTTAAACTGCAAATCACAAATTGTTTCAACAAGTTCATAACCAAACATTGACCACAATGACTTCATGACCTATCTTCCTCATTTTAAATCCATTTCTAGTGATTTGCATGGCTATGCATATGCCAACTGGTGATTTACAATATCTCTTTAAACTCCAAAGGCAATAGAGGAAAGTTCAAAGATTTTAAACTTTTTGACACACTAAGTGTTTGATCATCGATGTGTCTACATTATTTGGAATTGCAAGAAAAGACCAAAAAGCCATTGTTGATGTAATTGGCATCCTAAAAATATTTTCGCACATCACTAATAACTTTTTAGACTATTTAGCCTATTCAAGATTGTAGGGTGTTGCTTTAATTTGTTAATAAACTTTTGATTTCAAGTTTTAGCAAATTATAACTTTTATTGTGGGTTTTGGAAATTTTTGAAAGATAATCATTTGGTTCATGAAAGAATTGATTGCTTAGGGTAGGTTATTTGATGATATTTTATTTTATTTTTGAATGCAATTAAAAGCTAAAATTAGTTCTTTGATTTTTTTAATCCATTGGTCAAGGGTTAGACTCAATTCTTTGATTTTTGAAAACCAACAAGCAAGGGTCCATATAGCTAATCCTGAACCGTTGGTTTTTTCTTTGAGAAAAAGAAAATCACACAAAGAATTCTGGGTCATTTTTTTGGACAAGTTTTATGTTAAAAACTTACATTGACATTATACTAAGTGGTTGCGCTTATGCACAATACATGGATAGTATTTTTAAAAATTCATGAAAGTGGTAACTAGGGTTTACTTAAACAAAGAAATTGACATTAGTGGATCTCACAAACCTTCAAAATCCAATTACTTATACTTTTAAAAATAAAATAAAAGAACAAATAGTCATGGCCCTACCTTACTGGTTAAGGGAAAAAACTAATCAAGATTGGTTAAAAATCATTGCCTTTTTTGAAGGTGAATATTTTCTAAAAGTTTTATGCAATTGTCAGATTATGTGTTTTAATTTAACCTTTGAATATAGATTTATCTTTGGGTCAAATCACATTTGGTTTGTTTATTGTGCACAACATCTAACATGGTGGCTGTAATGATGAATTGAACCCAAATATCAATTTGAAAGGTGCCCATAAGGACAAATTCATTAGAAATTTTTTGGAAATAAACAATTAGAAATCTTGTAGTTGCCTTAGACAAGTAACAAAAAATAAAAAATCACAAAAAAATTCCATGTGGCATGTATAATCACATTAATAGTTGCATATCACTTTTGATTGCGGGGATTTTTCATCCACTAACTAGTTTAAGACTATGCAACTAAATATACAAGTACATAAAATATTGGGCAATTTTTTCAATAAATCAAATTTAAATTCTTTAATATATTTTTAATGACATATATTTAGTAAATTATTTATATATATATATATATAATGCATTATAATAATTCATATTATTAATAATTTCATAAATTTTCATCCTATGAATCGTTGACATGTGTCACTATTTAGGCTAAGCTAAAATTTTAATTTAAGTAGCTAGACTAAACCACCTAGTTTAGGTACCTAGACTAGCCTAGGTAAGCACCTAGGTTAAGTAGCTTAACTATGTAAGGTACATATGGTCAGCATACCATCATTCACCACAACCAGGTCACTTGTGAGGTTTAATCCTTAAACCCCAAAGATGGATATCAATTCCTTTACCATCAAACCATCCCACTTGATGTGAGAACATATTAGAATGCATTTTATGTACCCCGTACTTAATTTTAAACATTGCACAAACATCAATTTCAATATTTTGTATTTTATTAATATTTGCCCAAATGGAAATTTTTTAAGTTTATTCTTAGAGTATTTTCAATGACATGCATGATATAATACATATTTTTTCAAAAATGTACATGAATTTGAATTTTTTTTTTAATTTTGTTAAATTGGATTATATTTCAATGACGATTCATTGGAAAATAAAATTCAAGCACATGATTTATAAATGAAAAATATTTTATGACTAATATCTACTAATAAATAATAATAATAATTTATCTCCCACATATTAATATTTCATTTCATATATATATATATATATTCAATGTGATTATAATATATTAGTGCCATTTCAAAAAACTATGATATTTTTTTAATATCAATTATAATATTTATGATGTATAATTTTTTTACATTTTAAATTTTAGTCTAAATAATATTTAATAAGGCTAGATAATTAATCAATTTGATGAAATTTTAAGTTTTATATTTTTACAAATATAATCTTTAAATTTTATCTAAAATTATGTTTAAAATATTATGACATTACTACAAATCATGATTTTTAAAGAGGTTCAAGTTGACTACTTTGTCATTTTGACTTATGTACATTTTAACTAAAATATAGGGGCTTAAATAACACATGTATTTTTCAACTAATTAAGTTGACTATAGTGATTAATTTGATTAAAAAATATAGTCAAATTGTACAACCTTAATCAAAATGGCCAATGGTTTTTAATCAACTTGAACATTTAATCAAAATGTCAAATTGAGCATTTAGTCAAAATGACCAATGGTCTTTAGTCAAATTCAACATTTATTCAAGATGGCCAATGTTCTTTAATCAAGTGTGACATGATTTACTATCCTATGCATCTACCTTTTGCTCATCACCCACCTATTTACCTAGTTAGTTATTTACCTACCTATCATTTTCCTACCTACCTACATACCTACCTACATACCTACATCGAGTGAAAGCACACTAGGGTGGAACAAAAATGGCACATCATGACAGTTCATTTTTAGTCCATTATGAAATAAAAATACACTAGGAAAGTATGACAAAAACAAGCAAAAACAAGATACTTTGAATCAAATGGGCCATGTGGCAAGGTGTTATAAAATATTTTTCCATAAATATTTAAGCATCTTTAACTTATTTTATGATAATCTTATGCTTGAAATATGAGCATTTAAATCAGTATTTTCAAGAAATGAAGTACTTCCTTCAAAAGCTTCATACTTGATGCACATCTTAATATTTAGTCATCAAATCTTTTCAGATTGTCTTATGTAATATCAAATTGTCATAATATTATATTACCATTGAATCATTTATTCATAAAAGATAATATATCAAGGTGTATTGAGTCCACTTAATCTATCCTTGATTGGACAAGTGTCTTTGTACAACTTCAAAAATCCATAACCAATTGAATACTAAAAATTTTAAGATAATATTTTTATGTATGAGTTCATTCTTCAAATGAGTCTCATTTCATCATTTGCATAGATCAATGGGAATAAACTACTATTGAAAATATTTTAATTGTGAAAAATAAACTCCCAAACATCTAAAGTGTAACACCTTAGTGTGTTTTCACCCCATCATACATATCCTCCCACTTCCCTATTGAGGTTTAGCCACTAGGTGTAGCCAATAAATTTAGCCATTAAGCTTACCCAAAATTTAACCGAATTTTAGTAAGTAAATTTAACTTAAATTTAACCACTAGGTTTAACCACTATGTTTAACCATTAAGTTTGGCATTAAACACATATTTAATTATTTTGGACTTTACAAAAGTTTGAAAATACCAACACACATTTCAGTCTGTTCCAAAAAGTAGACTACCAGCTATAAATATGACCTTATGGCCACCAAGTTGTTAACCATAGCAAAAAAACTAGAAAAATCAACAAAATGCAACTTACAACTTACATCTTTTGGCCACCAAGTTGTTAACCACATCAACAGACCTTGAAAAATTAACATACAACTTAATATATCAATCATACAATTTCACCTGGCCACTAGCTTGTTGGCTATTAATATAGATTTTAAAAACTATTGAATATTTCAAATATAATTGAACTTTGAACCATGGTGGCTACCTCATTGTAAGGTAGAACAAACAACCTTTAAAATTTAATAAATGAAAAATGCATTATAAAAAACACTAACAACAATGCAAACCATAAGAAGGAAGTTAATTCCTCCTTTTCTTAGAACTTTCGGGATGGTCCATGGTCAAATATGCAATTAGATCTGCATCATCTCAAAATAAGAATCTTAATGGCAAACATTGTTTTCTCCCTTTCAAAGCTAAAACGCCATCACATAGTCTATGAACAAGAATCACAAGCACTTGCAAACAAAACTTAGTACAAAAAACTGAAACCATATTATAACATAATAGTTGACATTAGAGATGTAATCTAATGTGAGATGAAATGATCCAAAGTACATACCCAAAGGGGGTCTCACATTGCAAAATCCTTATTGTCACTATTCATATATTGCATGAACCAAGAATAATTTTGCAAAGAAAAACTTAAAGAAGGCTTAGAATGCTTAAGCATAAAATCATAATGATCTCAAATTGTCCTCGTGAAAGGAAATTTAATTAAGGCTAGCCACAATCAAAATGCCAAGTTCAAAAATTGCACCTTATTCCTTGACTAAATCTCACTCCTAAAGGACTCTAAAAACAATCGCTCCATTTTGGATATCAAAATGTTTTGCAAGGTTCATCATCAATTAGTAATGTTTGATCTTCCATCCCATAAGGTAGCCCGCGGCAAGCATAATACACGGTTCAAATTTTTTATATAATAATAGGACCCCAAAGTAATTTGACCACAAGTCTTCAAACATTATTTAGATTTCCAAATAAAAATGAACTCATTCACAAACTTTTTTGACATTAACATTGGAAGAACTTCTAACACATCTTCAAATTTCATAGAAAACCAAATTGCAATTTTTGGAACTTTTTAAATCATTGGAAAGAAAATGTTTGAAATTCCAACTTTAACTTCAACTTTGCTCTCATCAATGTTTATTCTAAACATTCATGCAATCCCTTGCAGAATAGCACACTGTGGCACATAACACAACACATTATTCATGCTGATAATTAACAATTTTTTGGGTCCTACAAACTTTAAGCATCCACGTGAACTCATTGAAGTGGCTTTGATATGTTTAGTCAAATGCAACACAATATTGAACTATAATGATAACAAGAACTTCGTCAATTAAATAACGTATAGAAATGCAACATATTAATTTGTTGTTCACTATTATGATGACGTGTAACCAATAATAGTGTTTTAGTCTTAAGTAGGATGTTGAATCACCACAAACTTCCACTAGTGTTTACAACAAGTATCAAATACCACAATGTGTCATTACCAATTTTTGAAAAAGAAAATTCCAACAAACACATGGTGGCCACCAAGCCATGTTTCAATAAGCACACCACTAATTATGATTAACAATATGTATGAAAAATAGACAATCATTCAAATCAGATTAAGGGGATAGAAACAAAACAAATCATGTTCAACAATAAATACATCATAATACAAAAAACATCAAATAATATATTTCTATTTTTTTATTTCCAAGTTTTGATTTCATCCTATTGTGCAAAAAGTCTCATTACATTTGGAAGAACATTGTAGAGCCAATTTCTCATATCGAAGGTTGTAAGGAAGAACATGTGTAATGCTCTTGAAAGGATTACACTCCAAAAATTTAGAAACTCGCATTCTAGATGAATGCAAGGATTCCGAGTACGGGAAAACGGCTCCAAGCAAATAATTATCATCGACTTTGGTTGAATAAAATGGTTGAAGGAAAATCACTAAAAAGAAGGTTAAACATGTTCTTGTGAGGTGTGTCATCTACAAGTAGTGTATTTCCATAATTTGTACCTATGAACATATAGAAAAAATTGTCTAGGTTTTTATGGAGAATAGGCTTATCAAGCTTTTCAGCGAAGAAATGTTCATTTATGAAGCATCGTGTTTGGTCTACTATTCTTGAAAATGGAAGGAAAATAATAGTTTTCTCCCCAATTATTTCCAAGTGCCTAGCAAAGTTCCTCAATCTTCATCACGAAAATCTAAATGTAAATAGTGAATTTCTCTACACAAGTGCAAAGGAACTCTTTCAACACGGGTCTCAAAACCATTGGGTGAGATCTAGTTGAACCTTCTCCTATCGCCACTAATACTCCATTTAGGTCAAAAATTAGATGATATCCATTCACTTTTGTTGCAACCACATTTTTTTCTAGCAAACCTAAAGTCATGGCAATGTTTTAAGACCTTTGCTCAGTTTGTGGGTTGTGTGCAAGTGAGTTTTTGACCTTGAGTCCCAACATTTGATTTTTCAAGTGACAAGGACAAACATACAAGGTCTTGGGCCTATGATTCCAACAAATTCTCTCATTCAAAAATGTCAAAGGATACAAATCATAGAACTTGAATTATGGCGCTTCCAATAATTTCAACACTTAATGATTTCTATCTCCAAATTCCAACAATTATCAATGCAACTAACAAGTAAGGTGATGTAATGACATAACAATTCCATCAAAGACAAAAAATAGTAACATGGTATCATAACACAAAAAGAACCATAATAATCACAAAAATTAATTTCACCATATAAAAAGTAGCATTACACTAATTGCTACAAGGTTCCAAAAGCTTTCGAAACTGAGTGTCTGCAACAATTATATGAGGCATCCTACCAAAAGGATTATGTTTTACAAATGTACTCACGAACTTTCCAAAAGAATGAAGAGCCTCCAAGTACGAGAAAACCACAATGATCAAGTAGTTTGGCAAAACTTCTACTCTACCATTCCATTTTTCAACAAGCAATACATTATTAATTGGGTTCCACATAACAAGATTATGGTCCACAAGTATAGTATTACCAAAATGAATACCTAGGACTTTCTCACAGAAATCTATGAGGCACTTATGGAAAACTACAAATGAAGGTTTTTTCCATAGAATATGGTTATTATTTTGACAAAGCTCACATTTAAATCTAAGTTAAAAGACTCAATACTAAACTCAACATGCGCCCTCAACTCATTCAAAACCATAGGCACCTTGTAGGGCTTACGCTTAATCCAGATATACACTATAAACTATTGAAGGCACTTTTGTAAGAATTTTTGCAATCTTGGTCGTGAAATCACTAAAGGAGCAAATGATGGACATTTACACCATTCCCTAGGAGTAAGAATACAAGCTTCAAAGGATTTTCCTTATCTTGCAAAAAATGCCTTTAAGTCGAAAACAACATGGAAAAGACTCACCTCCAAGTTCTTTTCAACATTGAAGTCACAATCATTCTCTTAATTTACTCCATCTTGAATAGAATGATAAGATAAGTTGTCCATTGCAAAACTCAACACATCTTAAATATGAGGACTAGGATCGTCTTCCATTGAGTCCATGGTAGGGGTCCTGACAACTAAAGTTTTTGCAATAATATCAAGAACACACTAACCAAAAATTGGGCATTGGGTGAAAGCACATTATGGTGACCCCCTTTGGGGTACTTTTGGGTCTAGTATTATAACACATATAATATAATTATTTCAAAAGCATAGTACATTTAATTTAGGGTATCAAATTTGGTTTTTGGCCCTACAACAATTTTTTATAAAATTAATATTATTTTAAAAATAATAATAAATTTCATTATCAATATTGAAAGGTCCATTAATATATTTATAATATACGTTGGTATAATAGGGCCATAGTCTTGTTTTGATTGCACTAACTTTAAAGCTTCATTATTTGTTAAAATAATTAATTTTAATGAAAATTTTAAAATGGTCCATCTAGCTATGATTTTCATCTTCTATGTGGATGTGATTTCTTGTCAAAATATCATTTTACCACACATTTATTGCATCTCTGTTAAAAAAATTTATTTTTTGAGATGAAAATTTACAAATTAATCACATGGTATCTGTGAGGAATTATTGCACACCTTCACCATTAAGATATGCACTCACAAAAAACTCAGTTGGAAATGGAACTACTATGTAGTTGTAGTCTAACAAGTAAAGTGGTTCAAGGTAAGTAATGAAATTCACGAAGGATCTAATGCGTTGTGTCCAATTTGAAGATACAAAGATAGGGTGAGAGAATCGTAACTCACCATGATGGAATATGAAGGAGCCGTATGTTGATGTTCAATTCAATGTCGCGCTTGATGGTTGGACCCCTTCCATTTCATTTGTCATGACATCTCCAACAACCTCCTAATCTAACATACATTGAATTTTTGGAAAGCTAATAAAGAAGCCATGTTACAACATCTCATAAGTTTTTATTTATTATTATTATTTTTTGATCAAGAGTTAAGCCTCGGAACTAGAAACCACTTACTTAGATTGAGGAAAAAACAACCAATTCGACCCCTTCTACTTCCAACAAGTGTCGCTCCCTTATAGCAAACTCGATGATGCTGAAATTTGGGGAGAAACTTTTACACCTCTTGAACTAAAACTGGTTTAAATTTGGCACAAATCCAACTGTGGATTTGGAACGAACAACTAGTTGAACCAAAAATCCAGAGGTTTTGCTACAAGTACTTGCTACACACACACTCTTTTCATGCTTGATTCTTCCACACACTCTCTCCATGCTTGATTCTTGCACACATTCTTTCCATGCTTGATTCTTGCACACATCCTTTCCATGCTTGATTCTTGCACACATAAGAATTAAAAAAATTCCTTACACTTCCTCCTCCTCTTTTTTTCTTCTCCCCCTACAGACACAAAAAACCTCTTCCTTGGTAAACCTCCATGACCTTCCTTGAGCTTGTTCCCCTTGTCCAATGAAAGTTTCGAGATCCCTTGCTCCAATCAATGGCCTCCTCATCCTTCTAGAGCCAATGATAATTGAGAATAAATTGCCATCCAATTGAGTTTAGGATGAAAATCTTTGGCCCCAAAGAAACACCAGAAATATTCCATCCTCCAATCAACTATGATGACAATACTCATGACTAATGGGATTGGAAGATTCATCCTTCCCCTTATCTTGAATATTCTGATGAGGTCTCTTGAGATTGATCCTCATCCCTTCCGTCCGTTGACCTTCACATCCTACTTCTTCATCTTAATTACTTCAAGTAACTAACTACTAGGATAATTTATAGGTAGTAACAAGTAATTGTCCTTGAATTCTTACTTGACTAATTCAATGGTTGAACTAACATCCCCGTGTACCATTTACTCTTTAATATTCCCTACCTAATTATTTTACCATGCACTAATTAACTATGTAGTACATAGTAAATTGAAATTAAATTTTGCATCACAAAAAACTCCCACATACTTCTAGATCCACCGTCAAAATTAGGGTTTGATGAATCCATTAGATCTAGGATGTTCGAGTTTCCATGAGGTTCCGTCGTCACTCCCACACCTTTGCCTACCCTAATTTATAAAATAAAAAGCTTCGACCCCTTCTCAATGCAAGTACCACATTGTTTCTGCTACCTTCTTGGTTTTTTATTGATGCAGGTGAGAACTAATCATGGCGGATGATGTTGTTACGCCTTTGAATCCTCTAGTTGCACCAGGAGAACAGGAAGAGCTTGAAGAAACACCGCTCAACGTGAATGTTTCGCAACGGCCTCGAGAAGAAGGACCATCCAGGCGAGTGGTGAGCACTCGAGTCGATTGTTCGGCATGGGATCGTCAATTGTCTCCTAACCCACATGCTTTAGCAATCTACTTAGAATTTGTTCTTACTCGTGGAGCCGCGCCAGAAAGGTTTGAAGAGTGTCAATGCGAAGATGATGATGTTCGTCTCCATTGTCAAACCTGGGTTCCCGGTGATGGCCATTACCATTGGCTACGAGGCCCAATTAACCCCCTTTCCATGGAGCATCGAACCAAATACCTAGCTCGCACCATTTGTCGCATTCTAGAGTTTTTGTAATTGTGACCTATTCCCTTCAAGTTGTTTACTAAGTTGTAATTCACCTAAGGCCACTCAGGTGGAAATGTTAATACTTCAGCTTGATTTGATTCTATCTAAACGTCTAAAAGAAGTAAAAATTAGATAAAGATGTATTAGGATTATATCCTAGAAATCCTTCCAGTACATCATTCGTGCTTGAAGAATTATTTTACAAACTAACTTAATATTGTCATGGCAAAATGTGGTTGTGAGTTATGGGCTTGTATTCCCAATATATCAATAAATCACATTTGATTCTACATCCCTTTTTCCCTTCTTTACAACATAAAAGGATAATGGACTTGGAAAGGGTTATTAGGTCTTAAAACTAACTAAGCCTTGCATCAATTTTAATAAAAGAATATTCTATTCTGAAATATCCAAAGGTTAATCCAACTCCTAATAATTATTACTTGGAGGTTTATCAGGATTCAAATCACTAATACTAAAGAAAACTATGGAACTAAAGCTTAACAATTGTGGTATTATACTCCATGGCTTACAATATCCAAACATGGTTCATATTATGTGACATGACATGGTTTAATATACCTTCAACTTTCATAAAAACTAAAAATCGTTTAAATTATTTTTGGAATATTTGTGTTTTTGAGTACATAAGTACATTACATTTGTTTCCACAACTATATTCTTATCTCCCACTTTATAAAATGAAATGAAATAATTTCTTTTCTAATCTTTTGCCTAATTTATATTCTAACATAATATGCAAAAATATTGTGAAAATCTTTCAAAAGTTTGAAGTGGGATACACTCAAACATGCACATCCCTAGAAAGTAATACAATGTGACATCCCAAAGGGGATCACCGTAGTGTGCTTTCACCCCATTCCTCCACTAATTCAACCTCATAGTTTGAGCATTATTAGTGACATCATTGGAGCAATTGAGCATTACATCCATCTCAGAAGTCCCTATGTACAGACAAAAGAAATGAACTTCCATTTCAAATCACATTTGGAAAAACTGAAAATAACATGAACTCGTTAACAAAAAATATTAGTTCATTTTTTTATTGAAAAGTGTTTCGCGGCCCTCCCAGATGTTTATGAAATGAAAGACAAAAAAAAGAATATGTTTACTTATAACATTTGGCAACCGCTAAATGTTTATGAAACCAAAGCTAGCATCAAAAATATTTTTATGATGAATGGGTAAAAGTACACTACACTTGACCAAAATTGGCAACTCAAAGTCCATTTTTAAAGTCCAAATCCAATGATTTTTTTTTAAAACATTTCAATGGTGCTGAAATTCACATTTTTTTCTATTTGCAAATTCATACCACCATAATTTAAACCTTTTTTTTTAATCTTTAAAAACATGGGCCTTGAAAAAATCAATTTAGATATCAAAATGGACTTTATGAATTTGAAATTTTCATTTTAAATGTTAAAAAATTTGAGAGACTTTTTGTTGCTTGATTTTTTTTGTCTTAAGTGTTATGGTACTTCAATGTGTGGTAGTAAAAAGTTGTAGGTTTAATTTCCATTCCCAATAGAAAAAAAAAAGTCCATAGTGATAATTTATTTGGAGTAGTTTGGATTGAAGACATTGGATGTACCATCCCTTGTAAATTCCATCTTGGATTAAACAATTATCCTTTTAATAAATTTTTTTTTGGGTTTGAAAGATTAGAATGTAGGTTTCAATTTTTAATCTCACTTTTGCCAAGTTTTTCAAATAGATTTGCATTTAGTGCAACAATACTTGATTCACCCAGAAAAAACTACCATAGGGACCTCCAAAAAAGTCCATCATAACATGCTTTTACTCAAACACTTGGTAGCCACTAGACGTTCAAGTAAACAAAGTAAAATAACACAAGATCTCTTAATAAGAATTTCTAGAGGTTTGTAAAAGATTATAGACAAACTAAATGTCTCTTTAGTGGAAGCCTTACAAGCCACCAAACATCTTAAAAACAAATTAAACTATCAACAAAAATCAAGTCTTTGTATTGGCAATGCCTAACAATCACCAAACATTCAAAGAAATTTGAAAGGTATCAAAAAATTTCTTAAATGCGATAGTATGACACACCCCCAAATTCTTGAAGAGATCCAAATGTGGGTCCTAAAGCAAAACAACGGAAAAAGAAAAGAGTTAGGGCACGTTCCCTAACTCACGGCACTTTGGGGGTAGGAAGGCATGCTAAAGCTCTAGGATGGGACTAGGATGAATTCACAAGTAAAAGCTCAACTTACAAAACCAAAAAAAGAAGGCAATTAATGCAAGTTGAATGGAAATGGTGAAGTGGACTTAGTAAGGATAACTTCAAACACAAGTTTTACATAGCCCGCAACCTTTGGGAGGCACTATTCCCCTCCCTATAGTATACTTTGTGCCTCTCTATGAGGACTACATCTAAATGTCACTTTTTCCTAGGACTCCCAAGTGGGAGTTCCAAAACTGGGACTCTTATTGTCCTAGAATTTTGGATGTTCATATTTTTTTCAAATCAAGTCTGTTTTTGAAATGCAAGGGGAATATTTGATATTCTTTAAAAAAGATCTTTCTAATGGTGTATAACACACTTTAATCAAAGCTCATTTGACTCCTACTTTCAAGGGGTTTGTGGTCGAAAGTCAAATTCCAAATTTGACTCCCACCCCTTCTTTTGATCATAATTCATGCAAATCAAATCTAAACAAATAATATAAGGGCATTTCATGGATCTACTCTTCAAGAACTTTTTTATGTTCTTAGGGGTTTAATTTGGCACTTGTTCACCTTTCCAACCAAAAGTTTAACATTCATGATTCATGCACGAATGTAACTACTAAAGTGGGAGTGCATTTGGGAACCATTGGGCTCCATCCCTTGCACTCTCCCCCATTTGTGAAATGTGTATCACACCTAAACACATTTTCTTGGAATCATGGACCCTTTCACTCCACATTTAGTTGCAAACCCAATGTTAAGATTACGACACACTACATGGTTACCAACCTTTTTTTCATTAAAAAACAATCTAACAATAACGTGATTATTGATCTATAGAAATGTATAATCAAATGGAAGATTAAACCTTACATACACAAATTTATCATAAAATGAACATTAAACGATCACTTATTGAAACATATTATTTATTTTTCTTCATATTATATTCCAACACAACAGAATATGTATGGAACACACTCTTTTATGATTAAAATGTACTACATTAAACAATCCTATCATTAAATAAGCTATTAAAATCTGAATGAGTTCAATTTTTTTGTAGGAGGAGCTAAGTTTCGCAAATCTTCACCAACCTTCATATTTTCATATGTGGGTACACCATCCGCCCCACCTAATGAAACAATTGATTCAACAAATACTGAACTATTACCAAACGCATGTACTTCATTGTCATTTAGGAAATCCATTTCTTCATTTTCAATGAACTGGCCGCACATGTTGGACAAACTCCCTGCGCGATTGACCCCTCCCTTTTTCGAATGATGGGTTTTACTATTGGATTCGTTCATTTTGGGTTTGTCCATCCTTGCATACTCCTTATATATTTGGCCTTTCTCTAAAGAACATTTCTCTCTCCACCTTTTTCTCCCTCCTCTCCCTTTTGTCCTGGCTTCCACCTCCTTGTTCCTTATTGCCTCCACCTCGTCCCTCGTTCCCTCCTCCATGTTCTTTGTTCCCTCATCTTTGGTTGTCTTCATCGTCATGACCACCCTCCTCAACTTCATGATTAGTTTGTGCACTAATTATGATTTGCAACGCTCCTATTGGCAACTCAATTCCTGCATTTCAAGTAATAACACCCCATAGCATTTATAGGCAAGTGGACACTATTGTCTCATAGCGATCCCCTTCAAGATTGATAGGAATAATCTTTAGAACTTTACATCTTGTCTCCTACAATTTGAAGAAAATCCATAACTAGAATTCAAACACCCAAAGATGGGTCAAAAATATTTTAAAAAGATGTGCAAGATATGACTTACAAGATAGACATGTGTCAAAACCCCTCTATTGAATACACTAAGGCACACCATTCCATCATAAATGATTAGTTTGAGGATTTTAGCTTGGGCTTCAAGGCCGATTTCGTTCTTATATAGGTGCCTACCTTCTGGGAAGGAGGATGTATTATGCTCTATTATTGATGGCAACTTGTTGTTACCAAGAACATCTTCCCTTGTATTTGTTTTGATTTTGAAGGAAACAAATATGCATAAAGGACTAGATCTTTCATTAAACTTTTTTACAAACTTGGTACTTTGGCTGTTCTAACCATGTATTGCCCAAATTCAAATTGAAAACTCGTCACATGATTGGACTTCATGACCATCGAAAGTAGGTTCTTGAAGGAATCTTGATCACATATACAAACAATGACTTTGAATGAAGCTTTTGCATGCTTCATTGCTTAGAGGAAGGACTCCCAATCGGGGCCTATCCACATTGTTGGATTGTCTTTAATCATGTGTGTAGTACACACAACTATGATTATTCTAGTGGCATTGTCATGCAAAATTGATGCCATCTCCTCCTTATCGATCACATCAAGAAGGCCTGCCATGTTATCAATTCTCTTGAACTTGTAATGTGAGTCCAAAAGAATTGCCTCAACTACATTCCCCTTTAGAGTTCCACTCTCAATCCACTTATGCAATGCATGTTTGAATCTTGTGGGGGACACCTCATCTAAGGGGTTCAACCTCATCTTTTTTATTGTAGAAGCCTTATGAACTCCAAACCTAGAATGGAAAAAATCATTTTGTTTAGGCTATGTTTGGTCTTCACTTCCTTCCACTTGTCATCCTTGCAGGGCTTTTGATTATTTGAAGTCAGTTTTGGAAATATGAAATGAAGCATGATTTCATTACAAATCATCATTTTTTGTTTTAAAACCCTTGTGATTTTGTACATCAATTTGAGATTGGGCCTCCCTCCACCCTTAGCTAGACATTCCCATAGCATGATTGTGTGGTCAAATAGTCCTCTTGCTAACTTCTCAAGTTTTTTTTCCTTTAAATTTGCGAGGCAACCAAATGTTGATTTTCTAATCAATTTCAAAGGCTGAATGAAAACATCACCACTCCCATCTAAAATGTTACACCCCTCCCATTCAACAAGGACACTTTCCCACATCTAGAATATAGTGTCCAACAAAAATAGGATATTCATGCATTTTTTTGTTGATTCCATGTTCAAAACTAGCTTAAAAGCCCCCTCAAAAGCCTGTAGAGTTTTTTGCACTATATTAGTTTTGTGGAGTAGCTATAATTGATATGGTGGGAGCAAATTGAAAGTTTTTTATATTTACCTTACAGTCCTCAAAATGTCAACTTGAAGTATCAAGATTGGCAATGGTCTGTCATAAATATTCCATATGCAATGCGCATGTCAAAGATTCTCTTGATGTAACGTCTTTGACGTAGCTAGCCCACAATGTTTATTATTCAAAATCTTAGACACTTGCACAAGTGAACAAAATCATTGTCCCACATAACAACAATTTTGAACTTATTGTAAAGTTCATGAACTTCAGGGCTTGTGTTTGGGTCCACCATGAGATCCTATCAAGAAAAGAAAAACTTTTCATAGTATCAATAATCAGTTTTAAACCAAAAAATTTAATTGAAAAGCTAAAGGATCTAAAATGATCGAAACTCCACAATGCATGTTGGGAACCACTTGGTTGCTACCATGTGTTTTTAACAATTAAATTTTGGATTTGCTTGGCAGCCGTGAGGCGTTCTTGACAATGAATGTTTGGGAATTGCCTAACAAATGTTAAACAATTCTCAATTCATATTTGTTCAAAAAAATATTTCAATTTGATGACTAATTCAAGATCTCATGAAATGAAGGAGGAAATTTACTAATATCGTAACAATGTGTGTTGTTGCTTGGTAATAAAAAATTGATGATTTTCCATTTCCTTCCAATTTTTTGGCTTGCATAAAAGGATGCAATTTGGAATTTTTTGGTCTTTAAGAATCGCAAAAATGGATGCTTTCATATGATATTTATTGTATTGGACAATATATTTTTTAATCTTGTCCACATGGACGTTTGAAAATGGCCTATGTATAATGTTGGGGGGAAATCATTTGAATCTATATACTTCCATTTCCACATTTGGCACTAGAGCGGTACCAAACAAGAAATAAACATCATATTTCTCTCCTATGGTTTCTGCAACAAGACAATAATCTTTTGCATAAAATCCTTTGTCCTCCTTTTCTAGCACAATATTGTCCAAGATTTTCTCCTTCTTTTGCGCCTCCATCTTTTCCTTGTGAGGTTTTTTGGTTGGTCACTTTCCACCTAAGCTCTCCACTATAGTTAATATGCAATTAATATTTCTTAGGGATTCTTTAGCAGATTCGTCCTTCACAAGATCAATTAACTCATGGAGGTTAGTAAAACGTTCACAAATTTGGGTTGGTGATCAATCCAAGAAGTCACCCACCCAAAATCCCCTCTTGATGGTCTCAATTGTGAACTCATCGTTTATTCAATGGCATCATAGACTAATCTAACAATTTGCTGCTTCTTGAGGTCTTTTAGTAGGAGGACCACCTTTTTGAGATTGTGTGTTCAAACCACCATATGCTTCAATGGCATTTTCTTCACAAAATCCTAGTTTCCATTTTTTATGAAATGGAACTCCAAATTAAATCTAGTTTTTTCAAAATCCTTACTACCCAAGAAGTTACCTTGAGTGTAAGGTCCCACATTTCGAACATGGCCTCCTTATATAGTGGAATGAGGCTAAGATAATCGCCAATGACTTTCTTCATAAAAGGGGGTGTGTACCTATAGCGTTTTACACATATTATAATCAACATCTAGCTTTTCATTAGATGGAGAATTTAGTTTGGTGAACGCATGGCAACCCACTAGGTTCTTTGTTCATTAAAGTGGATGGAATGGAGAAAAATGCTTAGTTGCTGCCAAGATTTTTTTTCATTACACTGGATTGAATCGAGGGAAAACACCTCACGAACGTTAAACATTTTTCTCAAAACACTAGATTGAATTGATGGAAAACCTTTAATGGCCACTAGGCATTTCCCCCAAGTTTATTCAATTTCTTAAAAAAAATGCCTAGCGGTTGCCATGTGTTTTTCTCACTTGATAAAATGCAGTGAAGGGAAAACGCTTTGTGGCCACTAAGTGTTTTCCCCTCATTCCAGTTGATTTAATTGAATGAAATGCCTAATGGTCATTAAGTGTTTTTCTCACTACAGTGGATTCCATTAAAGGAAACACGTAACAATAGTAAAGGGTTTTCTAACTTCCTAGGATGTAGTCAAGGAAAAACCCCTAGCAGTCACCAAGTGTTTTCCCCTCACTACAATGGATGTAGCTGGGGGAAAATGATTTGTACCCATGAGGCGTTTTCCCTGAATTTTTTTCCTTTTGTTTCAAGGAAATTACTTGGTAGTTAACATGCATTTTTTTCACTAAAACATTGAGATGAGTGATAAATGAGGGCATGTAAAAAATACAAATCAACAATTTACAAGTCAACAAACTTAGAATGGCTAACAAGGACTTAAGCTACTTCAATAGCCATGTTGATGTTGATGGCCTCCATGTTTTCTATGTTTTGAGATTTAGAAAATAGCCTACATTGACAATAAAGGAAGATGTTTACCTTAAATATATCTACATTGGGCTACTAGAGAGAGAGAAATGAAACAAATGTAGAGATATAATGAAAAAGAAAAATGGACTAAGAAAGTGATTTATTCATATGGAAAGTTTGAATGAGTATAGTGTGAGGCATTCTTGCACACCTTCAACATGAAGATATGCACTCACAAAAAACCGCTTGGAAATGGAACTACTATGTAGTTATAGTCTAACAAGTAAGGTGGTTCAATGTAATGCAATGAAGTTCACTAAAATCTAATGTGTTGTGTCCTCTTAGAAGATATAAAGACATTGTGGGAGAATCGTGACTCACCATGATGAAATGTGAAGGGGCATTATGTTGATGTTCATTCAATATCATGCTTGATGGTTGAATCCCTCTTGTTCCATTCATCATAACATCTACATACAACCTCCTAATCTAACACGCATTGGATTTCTGAAAGTTAATCTAAAGGAAACATGTTACAAAATCTTATAGTTTTTTATTTTTTGTTTTTTGATCAAGAGTTAAGCCTTGGAACTAACAATCACTTTGCTTAGATTGAGGGGAAAAAAAAACAATTCAAACCCCTCTACTTCCGACAAGTGTAGCTCCCTTACAACTAAACCAATGATGCTGAAATTTGGAAAGAACTTTTTACACCTCCTAAACAAGAATTGTTTTAAGTTTGACACAAATCCAATAGTGGATTTGGGAGGAACAACTATTTGAAATAAAACTCCAGAGGCTTTGTCATGGAAATCCTTCCATGCTTAATTCTTGCACACATCTCTCTCATGAACAACATCTTCTTTAACACATAAAAATTAATCCTTTTTTTTTTTTCTCACACCTTCCTTCTCCTCCTTCTCCTCCCAAAAAAAAAACACACACAATGCCCTTCCTTTGGTAAGCTTCCATGACCTTTCCTTGAGCTTGTTCCCCTTGCCCAATGGAAGCTTTGAAATCCTCCCCTCCAATCAGTGGCCTCCTCATCCTTGAAAAGTCAACAAGAATTGAGAATGATGTGCCCTCCAATTGATCTTAAGATGAGAATTTTTGGGCCCAATGAAACACAAAAAATATTCCATCCTCTAATCAAATAGGATGACAATCCTCATGACTAACGGGATTGGAGGACTCATCCTTTCCTTTATCTTGGATATCTTGATGAGGTTCTTGAGTTTGATCCTTATCCTTTCCGTCCATTGTCCCTCACATCCTACTTTTTCATCCTAATTATTTCAAGTAACTAACTACTAAGACAATTTATCGGTAGTAACAAGTAAACATCCTTGAGTCCTTACTTAACTAATCAATTCAATGGTTGAAGTAACATCCTTGTGTACCATTTACTCTTTTCATATCCCATATTTATTTTTATTTTTCTTCCATGCACTAATTAATTATGTAGTACACAATAAATTGGAATTAAAATTTGCATTACAAAAACCCCCACGTATTTCTAGATCCACCGTCGAAATTAGGGGTTGATGAATCCATTAGATCTAGGATGTTTGAATTTTCATGAGGTTTCACTGTCACTCCCACACCTTACGCCTACCCTAATTTGTTAAATAAAAAAACATCAACCCCTTCTAAACGCAAGTACCACATTGTTTATGCTACCTTCTTGGTTTTTGTTGATGTAGGTGAGGATATAGTCATGGCGAATGATATCGTTACGCCCTCAAATCCTCCAGTTTCACTAATAGAAAAGGAATCGCCTGAAGAAGCACTGCTTGATGTGAATGTCTCTCAACGATCGTGTGAAGAAGATCCGTCCAGTAGAGTGGTGCGCACTCGAGTCGATCGTTCGGCATGGGATCGTAGATTGTTTTCTAACCCACATGCCTTAGCAATCTATTTTGAATTTGTCCCTGCTTGTGGAGTCACACCAAAAAGGTTTGAAGAGTGTCAATTTGAAGACAACGATGTTCGTTTTCATTATCGAACTTGAGTTCCCAGCGATGGTCATTGTCAATGGCTGCGAGGCCCAATCAACCCCCTTTCCATGGAGCATCGAGCCGAATACTTAGCTCGCACCATTGATCGCATTCTGGAATTTTTACAATTGTGATCTATTCATTTAAAGTTGTTTACTAAATTGTAATTCACTAGAGGCCACTCAGATGGAAATGTTAATATTTAAGTTTGATTTTGATTCTATTTAAGAGTCTGATAAAAGTGAAGATTAAATAAAGATGTATTAGGACTACATCTAAAAAATCTTTCAAGTACATCATTCGTGCCTGAAGATTATTCTACAGACTAACTTAGTATTGTCATGGCGAAGTGTTATTGTTAATTATGGGCTTGTATTCCCCATATATTAGTAAAAGCCCATTTAATTTTACATCCCATTTCACCTCTCTACAACATAAAAGGATTAGGTCCTAAAATTAACTAAGCTTTACATCAATTTAAATAAAAGAACCTTTTACACCATAGTTATGACATTCTTGGTGCGGGAATGTTATGGAAGCCCAAAGATCTCCATAAAATTCGTTAAAATTCGCGTCGAAGAATGTTTTAACAAGGTGCTTTACCACGTAAATTCGCGAATTTTAAAGTGCAAAATGAAGAATGTCATTACTATGTTTTACACTGAAATATCTAAAGGCTAATTCAACTCTTAATAATTATTACTTGAAGGTTTATTAGGATTCAAATCATTAACACTAAGGAAAACTATGGAACTAAAGCTTAACAATTTGTGGTATTATAATCCATGACTCACATATAGCCATGCAATGGAAGAGATAAGCTTGCAAAGAGGCAAAGAATGTGTGATAAAAATTTTGCAAACAAAATGTTTTGACAGAGTTTGTAAACAATATTTTGTGGTAGAGAGATTGTGTGTGTGCCTATCTTTGGACTACTCTATGTTTTGTATGTGAGTTTTATTCTTTTTTTGTTGCTCTGTCACCATCTAGCAGTCTATGTAAGTTTTGTTCCCTCTCTCTTACTCTATCATAATTTAGCAATCTAACAAATTCTTTTTTCGTCACAAAATTATGCTCTTTTTATCTCTATTAATCGAAGTGTCTCATCCTCTCTCTTTATTTGCGTAAAGAAGAAATGGAAAAATGATTTGGTCTTTTATCTATGTCAATCAAATTGTCTCTTTCTCTCCTCTCTCTGTAAAAAAGAAATGGAAGAATGATTCAATTTTTTACTCTATTAGTCAAATTATCTCTTTTTCTCACTCTTTTTCTCTATAGAAAAGAAATGGAGGAATGATTGAGTCTTCTATCTCTATAATCAAATTATCTCCTTTTTTTTCTCTCTCTTTTTGTTAAAAAAAATGGAAGAATGATTTTTTCTTTCATCTTTATCGTTCAAACTATCTTTTTTTTCTCTTGTGTCTGTAGAAAAGAAAAGGAAAAATGTCCTGCTTTTCTATTTTTGACTTTCTCTTTCTATCACAATCTTGTAGAATCATACAGTGTAATCTTTGAATTACACAAAATTGCATTCTTTCTATCTCCGTCATTTTGGTTTTGTCATTTACTTTATCTTCTTTTTTCCTCTCTAGAAAAGAATTGGAAAAATGTCTTATTGTTTCTCCTACAATCTTTCTCTATCACAATCTTGCAAAATGTTCCTCTCTATCTTTCTTTGTGGTAGTGTAGCAATCTCTCTCTCTCTCTCTCTCTCTCTCTCTCTCTCTCTCTCTCTCTATTCAAAAGCATTGGAATAATGTCTTGTTATTTTATATTGCACTTTCTTTCTTTCTTTGTCACTTGAAGAAAAGAGCTGTAACAATATCTCTATCTTTTTCCCTTTCTCTATGTCTATCGACTTGTGTGCACCTCTCCCAATGTTTGTCTCTTGTACGAAGAGTGAAGAGGAAGAAATATGAAGGAACGAAGGAACAAGAACCAACAAACCAAAATGTAAACCTAATTAGACCCTCCTTAAGAAAAAACAACATAAATCATGAAGGAACTAAAGAATGAATGAATTAGAAGGTAAACTTAATCAAACCTTCCTTAAGTAGACAAAACAAAAATCATGGAAGGTTAAGAAAATTTGGAACGCCTAAAAATATCAAGAAGGTTCAAAAAAATGAAAGGAAACAAAAGAAAATAAATTCATCTCTATAGATAAAATGGTGTTGTGTGATGAAGGTTCAATGATCTATAACATTCTAGATTGTCGTTAATCATTTTGGAGTATTCTCCAAAATGTGGAGATGTGAAGTGTGTGTGAAGGCGAATGAAAGACAATAACAATAAAATGAGTGCAAGAAGAGGAAGAGAAATACAAATGAATGGGAAACAACATGTGATGAAGAGAACAAAGGAGGAGGAATAAAAGCAAAGAAGACAAGATGCAACAAAACACAATGAAACAAAAGAAAAGGAAAAAGTTTATATTGCAAGATGTCCTAAATCCTATGCCTTTCGAAGTTCATTATGTGCATTGTAACCATTACATAAAAATAACTTTTCATCAACTAACACTTTTCCATCCATCATTGGTACTTGAGTTTAGATTTTAATACAATTTAATAAGGTATAAAATCTAGAATTAAACATCATACAAGAAAAAAAACCTTAAAGTGTAGAGATATTGAGCCCTACACCTTGCACTATACAAGAAAAAACCCTAAACCCAAAGCAAATTGAACCTTAAATCCTATAAAATAAAACCTTAAAAACCTTAATCACATTGAACCTTAAACCCTACAACACAAAATCCTAAGCCCTAGACACTTTCAGCCTACAACACAAAACCATGAACCCTAAACCCAAGACACTTTGACCTTACACCACAAAACATTAAACCCTACAAACATTGAACCCCACAACACAATTTAACACTACAAACATTAAACCTTACACCTTACACCACAAAACCCTAAACCCTATACACTTTGACCTTGCACCACAAAACCTTAAACCCTACAACACATTTCCCTAAACCCTAAACCCAAGACACTTTGACCTTACACCACAAAACATTAAACCCTATAAACATTGAACCCCACAACACAATTTAACACTACAAACATTAAACCTTACACCTTACACCACAAAACCCTAAACCCTATGCACTTTGACCCTACACCACAAAACCTTAAACCCTACACACTTTGACCCTACACCCTACAACAAAATTTAACCCTGCAAACATCAAACCCTACAAACATTGAACCCTAAACCTTACACCACAAAACCTTAAACCTTAAACCCTACACCCTACAAGTCAAAACTCTAAAGTTCACTAAACATTTTGACCTTACAACACAAAACCTTAAACCCTAACCACATTCAACTTTTAAATTTATAACATGAGACCTTAAACCTTAAATACATTTCTATGACCATTCTTTTGAAAAAATAAATTCAAACAATGGATGATTTACAAATGGAAAAATCAAGTTTGTTAAAATACAAGGGTAAGTAAATTATATCTTTCATATTTTAAACCATAATTTGATTTAAGAATTATTGTTATACAAACTTTCTTATAATATATCATAATTTTAGTATTTTCTTTTAATTTACACGAACATTGAATCATTCAATCCATATAATTTATCCACATAAAATATTTATAAATGGATCAAAAATGAATTATATCTACAATATATAATATAATTTTTTTAATATTAGCCATATTCAATAAATATGATTTTTAATTTTAATAAAATATAATTAAAAAGACCAAGAATTAATATTAGAATATTAATTAATTCTGTAAATTTATATGCTTCCCGCATCTTATATAATTAAATTAAGATATATCAAAAAAAATCTATGACATTTTAAAAAAAGTATGATAATGGTTTGTTATTCACATACAATGTTGAAATCTTGATGATAATATGTTATTAATTATTTTAAGACAAATTGGTTAAAAAAATTATATTATGTTTTTTATATGTTACAACATACTTAAAACATTTTAAAATGTTAGCCTAATTCTCGAAACCTTTAGACTTGTAATTTAAAATTATTTCTCAATTGTTATACATTGCAATGAAACATTTGCGAAAAGAAGGGGTTGGTTCACATGGAATCCTAGTATTGTAAAAAACACATATTGCCTCCATCATTATGTGTGGATTGGAGACTCCATTTTCAACATTCGAACATTACAATTGGGAAAGAGGCAGGAATTAGGTTGGAAAAACCTATGGACATAATTTATACAATGGGTAGTCATAGGCAACAAAAAAGTGGGAGTGAGCGTATGGGTTTCAGTGTTTTCTGCAATGTCATGAAAGTGATATTATATTCATTTGAAGTAGATAAGATCACAAATGTGGAGCTCTAGGCAAATTAGGAAGAGCACAACCAAGTCAAAATAGCAAAGGCTCGGTAGTTGCAAACAACCATTTGCAATGGAACGTCTTTTGCATTTTGACAAAAGAACACACCATTGAAGCTCACTTGTGGAGGCTTCTAATTCAAACCATTTTCTATGATGAAGCAAACTTGTGGAGGCTTCAAGCATTGAGTAAGAACCTTAGTCATGTACTCTTCTTTCTATTTTTCACAACTTGTTATCACATTGCAAGTTCAACATCATACATTATTTTAAGGTTACAGCTTCAAATGTCAAAATGAATAGCAACCTTATATCGTAGTGAAGAAAATGACAAAAATAGTGTTTAAGGTTTAGCAAATTTCTTTTGGAAATTGTGTACCTTCCTCTATTGTGCATTCTATTTATTATGGTTATAGCACCAATCTACGAATACACTTGTCATAGAAATCAAATAGAACCAAGATTCACAACATAACATTTAGACTTGTCCAATATTGGTGATATTGGTGCTATTTACTAATTTCTTGCCCTAAAAAGCAAAAAGAACTAAGATAAAATTATTTGTTGATTCCTTGAATTCCAACTATTCCACAAGTTTGCATCTCAATGGGTGCTAAAACAGGATATCACATATCCATTTCATTTGTAAATATTATCCAACTTCGATTCCATCATTTTATTATTTCTTTTTGTTCCTACATTTTGACACTCAAACCCTAATTTGTTGAAGAAAAGAACTTAATGTTTTCAGCACAACAAAATGAGTGGATTGCATTCATGTGGATCATGCATCAAGTAAACATGTGAGTGAAGGTTAAGAATTCAACAATAAATCAAAACTCTAGATAATTTGTTCTATTGTGATGTCTATGATCCTTTTGATCAAATGCTTGTGAGCATTTGGATACAATGTCACAAATTGGAGTTTCATAATTTGATGATATATGTGTTTCATTCGAATAGGGTTTAAGGTTTAAGGAGTGAAATGCATACTATAGTTTTTTGTTCTTTTATCTAGAAACAACATTCATGTTTTGTGTAAAAAAACCACAAATATATCTTCAATCTAAATGGCTAAGGCAAAAAAGAACCCAATTTTATGCATTTTGAAACCCTTTGGGCAAAAAAACCTACTTCTAGAAGAACATTTCAAAAAAACCATTGTATCATCACATTGGGGGAGTTCATCGTCCTTTTCGATAGGTTGGAAAACGCCTAGTGGCCACTAGGCATTTTCATCCCTTTCAGTTGGCCAAAAAATACTTAATGGCTACTAGGCATTTTTGCCCCTTTTGGTCAGTCAAAACACAACTAGTGCCAAGTGTTTTCGTCCCTTTTGGTAGGTCAGAAAATGTTTAGCGGTCGCTAGGCGTTTTAATCCCTTTCAATGGGCACAAGATGCCTAGCAATCGCTAGGAGTTTCCATTCCTTTTAGTAGGTCGACAAACACATAACAACCATCACACGTTACCATCCCTTTTAATGGGTGCAAAACTCCTAGCAAGCGCTAAATGTTTTTGTTCCTTTCGGTAGGTCAAAAAATGTTTGGTGGTTTCCAAGCATTTTCGTCCCTTTCAGTGGGCACAAAATGCCTAATGGCCACCATGCATTTTAAGACCTATTGAACAAAATGCAAACACCTCACAACCACCATGTGTTTTCATCATGTTTGATTGGTGTAAACACATAGTAACCACCGTGCATTTTTTTCCCTTATGGTGCGACAAAAAACAGCTAATAGACACTAAGCGTTCTCCTTTCACGAAATGGTTGCAAAACACATGGCAACCACTACGTGTTTTCATTTCTTTTGATAGGTCGTAAAACACCTAGCGGTTGTTAGGTGTTTTCATCCCTTTCAATAGGTCGCAAAATGCCTAGTGGCCACCTAGAAGTATCTTCCAATTTGATAGGTCAAAAAATGCCTAGCGATTGCCAAGCATTTTCATGTTGTTCAATAGGTCAAAAATTGCCTAGTGACCACCAAAGGTATTCATCCCATTCAATAGGTGAAAAATTGATTAACGACTACTAAGGCTTTTCATCCCGTTCAGTAGGGTGGAAATTGTTTAACGATTACTAGGAGTTTTCATCCAATTGAAGAAGGTAGAAATCTCCTAGACTTGGAAAGGAATTTTCCTCTTGTTGTTGAACGCTAAGTATGTTTGGCAACCATTTATTGTTTTGTTCTAATTGTTGAAGGGGGAAGATGCCTATCAGCCACCAAGAGCCTTTGTCACATTTGATAAGGTTGAAATCTCCATGCAGCCATAAGGGTCTTTCATCCTATTCCCAAACGCAAAAAACCAAGAAAATAGAAGCATTTCATTCTATTGGGAAATTTGAAATTGCATTGTGGATGCGGAGAATTTTTAAACATTATGAATAGCTAAATAGGCCTATCAAGCGCCACGTGGATCCTTCTATTAGTAACATTAACCAAAAGTCAAAGTTTTTTATGGCTTGTGTAAAAACATTCTTAGTATCAAGGTTTGAAATTCCTTCATTGGGATAGAAAGCACAGTATTTTGCTTCCAATGTTAACCAAATGTTTTTACAATAATGTTGATATCACAAATGAAATTGTGTGTAGAAAACGTGAAGCCATGGACGTTAAAGTAAAAATTGGTGACAATGTCATAATCTAGGATTCTAGTGAGGATGAAAAGGTCTAGATTGGGATTGGATTGTGCAAGGATTTGTTGTTGGTGCCCATCCACAATTATGAAGGAATGGAGAATTGTATAGTCATTTTTGTCATATTAATGTTTGAGGCTTACAAGCAATGGAAACTCTTTTCCTCAACTCCTACAACAAGGTATTTTGGGTTTTCAGTTGGAAGTGATTGCTTGTGGTTTGAAAAGGATGTTTTGTTGAATATGGACATATCTTTATTAGTACCACATGAGGTAATTGAGTAGGAGGATTTTAACAATTTGTGTAAAAAACAAATTTCTTGTAAGGACCGATTTGTGTGTTTGAGCTTGCATTTTGGGGATTCCATCGATGATGATGTTGTGGACAACAAGATGGAAAAGGCTTTGGAAGATGAGTTAGAGACACATAGTTATGATGATGGTAGGGAAAGGAGCTAAAGGAGAGGATCTTGTGGTTCTGTGAAGGAAGGAGTTCATGAGGGAGGAAACAACGAATCTAATGAAGAAGGAAATGTGATAGGGTACTCATTTCGGGAAAGGATAGGTGGGAGTGGCAAGGTTCCAAATGTGAGCTTGTAGATGATATAAGGGTGTTCATTTTGAGTGGACATGTCATAACATGTGACCCAGAGGAAACAATCCTTGATAATCAACTTGGAAATAATCATGTGGGTCTTAGCATCTTGTATTGCCAAAGTAATGTTTCAGCAATTACGACTATTTGGAAATGGGCATTATCATATACGATTTTGGATGCCTACACTCTAAGAGAACTTTTCATATCAAACAATGAAACTCACATACCAATTGTTAATGATGAGGGAGAAATTGGTGTGAAGAAGAAACAAGATACTTTCTAGAAGATGAAGTAAAAAGTATGCAAATCAAAAGGTTCAATCTCAAGGATCAAAAAATTCTTATTTAAGGAGTTTGTTCATAATGTGAGTGTTTCACAATGTTGTTCAAAGAATTGTTGTTAGAAATTTTCTCGTAAAAAGACCTTGCTTTTGAAACAAGAGTTTTAGGGCTCATCCTTTGAAGACTGTAGAGCATACAGTTTGGACATTCCGAGAAGGTTGCACATGAGAAGAGATATGAAGGGTGAAATTTTTATCCCAATCGAAGAGATTGAGAATTGTGAAATGGCTTGGTACAAGATTGTTGGCTTGTTGAGACCAACATACCTGTTGTAAAAAGTTTTTGTAAATGAAGTTACAAGTTTTACCCCATGGGAACAAAGGTACACATAAACTATGAATTACAACGCAATAGGCGGAATCAAATGTTCAATCCTTGATTAACTTGTGTGTTGAAATGATAGACAAGATGTATGGCATCTACTGCCTAATATGTGGAAAAATCTTTGAGAGCAAAGTGATGAAGTAAAATATAGTGAACAAATGGGAATATAATTTGTTTTTTGAGTTTCATGATTATGTACATGCAGATGAGCAAAGACTTAAGCATTAGAGGAATTTCTCAATCAACAATGAGTAGGTTGAGGAAGAAACACCATCTTAATGTGGACGTGTGGAAGAGAGGATTGCTATTAGCCAAATGTATTATTTGTGAGTCATTAAAAGATTTGATATCCAAATTGGGAAGGAACAACATCGATGCAAAAAAATATGAGTTGAAGTTGAAAAAACATATATTGCATCAAGAGTCTTGCAGAAGCTTGTACCATACTTGGAGGTTAGATTTTGTGCAATCTAAGGATGAATTCTTATGTGTTATCCATGACAAAATGGATCGTGCAAAAGTTGCATTCCCAAAGTTCCAAGTGACAAACAAAATGATTTATGGGCTTGGACAATTGCCCATTACCCTCATTGGTATGATAACACATGGTCATGGAGATGAGAAGTATGCATTGGATTTTAATGAGTTGTGGCCGAATGATCCCAATTTCTTAATCGGGTCATTGTTATGTTTCTTTCAAACTTTGGAAAAGGCTCTAGTTTCAAAGTCAAAAATCCTGCTTGAACAACCTCTATAAAACTTTTTTTTTGTTTATTTGTTGCAAAAGAAATCATGTTGCATAGGTGAATTAAAGGCACCAAATCAACTTGTTGGTCCCAAGGCTTTACCAAAAAAATTATTGCTTTAAATGGATAACTATATGGAAGACAATATAAGAATTGTTAAATGTTAGTATTTTTTCATTGTTGATTGAAAAGGAAGTGTTTAAGGAGGTGAAGTTTAAATTTCTTGTAGTTGGTCATACATATGAAGATATTGACATGTGCTTTGGATAATTTTCAAAAAATTTGAAAAATAAAAACAATTATATTTTGGTAGATTTGATGAAGGCTTTCATGATTTCACAAGAACAACCCTTCATTTTGCAATTGATCCAAGAGAAACAAATTTTAAAACTTGGGTTGTATGTTGTTTGAAGAATGGTCTTGAAACTTTGGTAAGGCACATTGATATGCATTTGTTTAGATTTTTTGTTGATTCATTAGGTTGGCCTATCATGTAATACAAAGTCTCACCCACATACAGTGTTTGGAGTCCAACAGATGAGCCTCCAATTAAATTATGGAAATAAAATTTGGATGGATCACCAAAGCCACCTACTAGAGTCCCAAACCTTGTTCCATATTGCCCAATTTGGGGCGATGATGCGTTGAGGTCTATGGAGAAAAAAAAAGTTCATTAATGTTGGACTATCCAAATATGTGGAATTTTGGAAACAAGGGATTGATCAAAACACAACTTAGGTAATGAAGATGGCTTCGTACATTAAATATTGGGAGGATATTTTGTTGCGTTTTTCAAAACCATTACTTCTTCAAAGTTCAACACTTTTGGAATGCTTTTGGTTTTCAAGCAACTAGAGGTCTAATTATGCCAAGGCTTCATTGCCAACCAGGATGGAAGTTGTTGATGCAAAAGACCCAATCATGTGTCCTTATTGTGGGCCAAAGAATTTGAAACTTTCTAGATGGCATACACCCCATTTGAAGATCTCAACAATGGGGATTTTCTTTTTGTGAAACCCCATGATCATTTCCTTGTTCCTATGTGGATGGGGATAACACAATGTGATGTTGTGAAGGATGAGCAAAATGAAAATTTTAAAATGGTGAAGGTCCATTGGTGGGTTCCAATGAAGAAAGCTTCAAATTTGGATGAACAACATTTGTATGAAGATTGTTGGAATGGAAAATGGAAATGTAATTTAATAGATTTCGAATGGTGGCTCAACATTTTAGTTGTTCTTTCCTCCTTTCCTACTTGAAAAAATACAACAAACAAAAATCAAATTAATATTCCTAAGAGTTTTGCTTTTTGAATTAAAGTCAATCTTGAGGCTACTAATGCATTCAATAATTTGCAAATGATGTTCATGGCGTGAATAGAATATTGGTGGTTTGTCAATCGTTTTTTATTGTCATTTAACTAAATGGTTCCAATATCTATGGTGCATTTTTCATCTTTTGTGTGTCATTGTATTATTTAGTGAATTTAGTTAGGAAACAAATTATTCATAAAATATTCACAATTAGTATTCTATTATGTCACACCTAGTGGCCACTAGATGCCATTTTCTTTTCATTATATATTTTAATGGAAATTATTAATAAATTTGTAGTATTAAAAGTAGCATATTTGGATTCATAAACAAATTTATTGCCATTGTTGGATTGGCATGGTGTCCCTTGTCATATTTATGTTGATATTATTTTAAATGGCATTCATACATAAAATGATCACAAAATTGTTGGATCCAATGGCCACCAAGTGGAGTCCAACTAGGATGCATGAAGTCCTAAATTAAGAATTTGGTCTTAAATTAAATAAATACTTGATACTAGGTTTTAATTAAATTAAGCCATTTGATTTGGTCATTAGGTATAGCCTAAATTTAACCACTAGGTTTAGCCACTATGTTAAACCATTAGATTTACCCACTAAGTTTAACTTAAGTTTAGACATTATTTGTGAATGTAAGTTATAACCGTGTGGTATGTTGTGAATTTACCAATAAAATTTAATTTACATGTATAATATATAATTAAATAATTATCATATATAATTTTCATAAGTAGATCATAATTCAAATATATTTAATAAAAATATAATAATTTGTATTGTTAATGTCAATGAACAATAAAAAATACCAATAAAAAAATGAAACATAGTTGATTATCAAGCAAATATTATCATTCCAAAGATGCGACATATGTTTTAATCATCAAAATATTGTAAATGAAAAAATTATTGGGCCTTAATTAGCCAAATAACTATGACCAATTGCAAAAACAACTAGGTTTTCATCCATCCAAGGATCCATTCACAATATTAGATGAAAAATGTGCACCTTCA
This sequence comes from Sphagnum tenellum, assembly GCA_963921925.1. Classification (NCBI taxonomy): domain Eukaryota; kingdom Viridiplantae; phylum Streptophyta; class Sphagnopsida; order Sphagnales; family Sphagnaceae; genus Sphagnum; species Sphagnum tenellum. The sequence goes on from OY998155.1 coordinate 7,066,916, forward strand.
TTTTACTTTTCCATTCAAACATGTAATAATCACAAATTATAGTTGCATTTGCAAATCCATTTGGTTATATCAACATCATAGTCACATATGTGTTTACACACATTTATGACTAAAATGACATATAGAACTACCCTAGTTGTAGTTGTAAAGATAGTTGATTTGAACATTAGTCACATCTATAATCATAACCATATGGTTCGAATGGACAAGATTTCTTCTAGTGATTTTTGAACAGTAAAAAGTTTTGTTTGTTGTGCTTCAATGTATGAAAATGTGATGTTATAACATTGATCAATGCTTGCACTTAGATTAGTAACATCAATGTTGGGTGAACATTTGATTTTGTCATAATTGTTGATTCTAGTTTTTTGACATTTCAAAATCAAAACACTACATCGCAAACTTAGCATCTCACAACTTAATAATGGAAATTATGCAAAACAATTTCAATCATAATTCGCACATTTCACACATTAATATCTTGCAATGAAAACATAGTTGACAAACAAATTTATTAAAAGATGCAAAACTCATGTGACATTCATTCATTCATAGGTTCATACTTCATTTGTCAACACATTTATGTGTCAAACATGTTTCAACACATGATATTCATGTGTAAAATGTGTGAACTTATGAATGAATTAACTTCACATCATTCTCATTATTTATTCACCGCATGGTAAATTTGTGAAATAGTAATTTCAATTGTTTCAAAAATCTCGAACCAATGGTTCTTTTAAAACAAATAACAAAGAACCTAAAGTTATAAAGGTGATTAAAAGGGCAATTATTTGATTTTTTTTTAAATCATGATTATGAACATGAAAAATTACCTTGAAAATTTCTAAATCCTAATCTTGAACATTACCCAACATTAATTTTTTTTAATGTGGGGGTGGGTATGTGATTGTTTGAAAACATTTGAAAAAATAAAAACATTGGTTTCAAGTATTTGGGGGGGAAAAAAATAAAAGAACCATTAGGTTTAGGTATTTGTAATTTTTTGGCATAAAATAACCACTAGGTTTCATGAAGAGATAACAAATATCCAATAATTTCTTAGTGGATATTCGATTTTTTCAAAAAAAAAAACCATGGTTAAATATATGAAATATATTATTTGATAATTTGGTAACCATGTAAACATATCAAAATTAAGTATTTGATTTTTTTTATAACTATGATTATGAACTTTGATAGCTAGCCTAATAATTGTGATCATGAATTTTGTTAATCCAACCAAGAAATCTTAATATAAATATGTGATATAGGTTTAAATAAGGTTGGCATCCATTATTTCTTTAAACCATGAACCAACTAGTTGCATATTGATGTTGGCTTCATTTTCCAGTGGGTGTTTTCAAATGTGTTTATTGGGTATAATTTTTTTTGGGGTGAAAATCATCAAAATTTTCCAAAAAATCAAGGTCAACCAGCTATAAGTTTAAATTTCAAGGATGAAATCTTGTGTTTTTCTGCTTAAAAACATCATCACATCCAAAAAGCACAAGCAAACCACATTAGCATGTCGCCAAACATGCCATAAAGGAACCTTAAATAACCTACTTGTTTATTTCAACCATTGGATGGTCACCACACCTTTTCCCTCATATTTAAGCCATTTCCAAATCCGTTCTCCCTTTGCACAAAAACCTTTCCTCATCATTTTTTTGTTGCAAGATTGCTACTCCAAAATTCAGAATTTACAAGTAGAAGGTTTTGAAATTCCATTACAACTTGTGTGTAACCTAAATGTTACACTTTTCATAATGTGGATTTTGTGTGATCCTTTGTCATTATTTTGAGTGATTTAAGTGCTCTTCAAATGCTCAATTTATAGATTTGATTGTTCAATGATCAACCATTGAACAATTAACATGGCAAATTGTTATTCATGATTGAATAATGAGGCATTAACTAGATTGTGATTTGTGAAATGGGGCAGAAAGTCATGTTATGCTTAATGTTACAAAGTACACAATGAATCATGGGTTTGGATTTTTTATGAAGCTTGGATTCAAATCCAATCATTCATTGGTGATGTTTTCATGGTTATAGGTTATAGCATAATGAACACATTGCAAGTGTTTCTTATGAACATCTTGATTCACAATTTATTTAACAATTTACATTATATATTTTCACCTTTTCATATGGTGTACATTTGCAATTTGAACCTTAATACTTATGAATTAAAACAAACTAAAGCTTTAAAAAATTATTTTGTTGTTTTTTGTGTTCTTCTAGATTCTAATACTTTGTGTTTTTTGGTGCAAGTTGTGTAGTTCTTCACATTGGTTTGTGTCACATCTTTAGGACTTGGGTTCTTGTGTTAAACTATTACAATTCATGGTTTTTCAAAAGGTCCAAGTTGACCAAGAAATCTTTTTTTATTAGTGGACATGTACATTTTGACTATAGGCCTAAGGCTTGAATGACACATGTGTATTTTTAACTAATAAACTTGACTAAAATGACCTATTTGACTACATGTCAAATTGAACATTTAGTCAAGTTGGACAAAAAAAATTGACCATTTTGGTCAAAATGACCAATGGTTTTTAGTCAACTAGGACCTTTAATCAAGTTGGATAAAATAAAATGAGATCTTTAGTCAAGATGGACAATGGTATTCTAATCAAATGGGAGATCCTATGCTACCTAATTGGTCAAGATAACTACTAATTAGGTTATGCAATAACCTAGGCCTACCTACATACCAACTTATTTATAACTTACCTACTCACCTATCATCTTACAAACCTACCTACCTACCTCATACTTCCCACTTACGATCCTACATCCTTACCCGCCAACCTACTTATTTACATAGCTACGTACCTTGTACTTCCCACCTACCATTTTACATCCTTACCCACCAACCTACTTATCTACATACCTACCTACTTCCTACTTTTCACCTACCATCTTACATCCTTACCTACCTACCTCCTACTTCCCACCTACCATCTTACATCTTTACTTACCTACCTACTTACCTACCTCATATTTGCCACTTACCAATATACAACCTTACCTACATGCCTCCTACTTCCAACCTATCATCATAAACCTCTACTACACTTCCTAATTCCCACCTACCATCATATAACTCTATTGACCTACCTCCTATTTCCCACCACCATACATCCTTACCTACATACCTACTTATAAATACTTACCTACCTACCTACCCATTTACTTACCTAACTACCTACCTCCTATGGATTACAAGCTACCTACTTACCTACCCTTTATTTAATAAACATCGTGCAACCTACTTATTACTACCTAACTTTCTTACTTACCTACATAACTAATGATATGAAATAAACAAATGAAAAAAAACTTAACAAGTTTTATCAATTTTGGAAGGTGTAATCCATTGGTAAAAACTTGTAACCTATATACATACTTAAAGGGTTAAGGTAAGTAGGCTATGTCAAGTAGGCTAGGCTAGGCTACCACTTATTTATTTAAACCTACTTATATAAAAACATTTGGTAATAACCTATAGAAAATATTGGGTAGAAATTTGACTAGTCAAATGGTCCATTAACCAGTAGTCAAAATGACTAATCAAATAGTCCAATAGTCTACTAGTTAAGACCACCCCAATCACATAAGATAGGTCCAAATCAATTTGTCTAGATTGACAAGATGGTCTTTTTGACACCTATCCAAATGGGGTCCTATTTTATTAGATTCTCTAATCAAAATGACCTTTCTTTTTAGTAGTCTTACTTATGTTGCAACATGCATGCAACAACACAATAATTTCGAATTTCACATTTTGTTCTTGTGAGTTGCAACTTTGTTTGAAGTTGTCACTACTTAAGTTACCCTTAAATTTCAAGTTTTGATACTTTTATAACTTTGATAACCCTAACTATGGTACACCTCTTCTTATTTGTTGATGTGGCTTCTAGAAATAAGAATCAAACATCTAACTTGTGTGAGTTTCTTGCTTTGAAAGGTAAATAACTTGTCAATCATTGTTTTAAATGCATCAAATTGTCTTATAGAATTTCTTAGTAATTTTTTCACTAGAAAAACTAATTGAATTTTCTTAATAAAACTTGTCACTACCACCAAAAGCTAGAAATTTTTTAATTTATGAATCAAACCAAAAATTCCAAATTTCATGGGTGGCTAAACTACCTTGGGTTGAAAAGCATAAATACAAGCTTCTAGTTCCAAAATGGGATTCATTTTAGAAACAAACTAATCAAAGGAAGGTTCATAGACCTATGAAAAAGGTAAAAAGAAAGGAATAATATACTAGTAAAGCTTGTAAACAAAACAAAAGTGAAGTTGTTATGTTTTGAAAGGGGGGGAGTTTGTTTTGCAACAAATTACCAATGGGTTAGTTAGTGAAAAGTGTAGAAAATTATTTTAATTTTACTACATTTTTCCATTTATTGAAGGATGGCAAGTCGATGCTTGAATGTGAGGTTCACAAGGATTTGTTTGATATTTGGAATCTTGAAGAAAACACCAACATGCATTGGTCAAACACTTCTAGTTAGGCTATGGATCAACATATGCATGGCATTGCTTCAGAGGCCATAAAATTTGATGTTGGAATAGTTCAACATTTGTTATTTACTTGTGATGAAGTGTTATGGACAATTATAAAGGAAGTTTCTAAAAAAATTATAATGTTTAAAAAAAAGATCCATAAGAAAATGTTTAAAATTTTCTTAAATGATCCTTAAGGAATATGGTTGGAAGTTTTACTTTTTTTTGTGAAAAATCCACAAAAAATATGCTTAGAATGTTTAGAAAATCTAGATGTTTCAAGTGTTATTCCACATACTTAGATGGTTGGGCTTCACACTCCATGGGAGGTCATTATATGGCTCATAGAACCAACCTTGTGGTTCAAACTTTATCACATTTGTCCATGTTCAAGATAATTTAGGATATATTTCAAGCCTTGTACAATTATTTTTTTGAAGAGCCCTAAAAGGCCTTGGAATTGCAGAGAGCTAGTAGAACATATGGAGACAAAAGGGACCAAGGTTTTGAAGAATGTCAAAACCTATTGAATGTTTATATTGTCCCTTACTCTTCAACATGTTATGGTAGAGTACAAAACTTTGTTGATGAAAATGGCCTTTAATGGTCCTACCAATGACAAGGCAAACTTTGATTTTTTTTGTGATGTGTAAATTTTATTGGGGCTTGTTGCCATTTTCCCGTTGTTGTAATCAATCCATAACCTAATTAAATATAATTAATTATGAAACATTTTCATTTGTGATTTCATGATAACAACAAAACTATGCCAAGGGGAAACTTATAAACTATATTCAAACATAGATATGAGGTTCAAATCCAATGAATTTGGGTGCAAGAATAGTAACTAGTTGGAACCATAAAATGTGTGAATAATGCTTAAAACTATAATCTTATCTCTTTGAATAATCGCAAGAGGGAGTATAATAATTTGAATTATTGATTTTTTTCCTTTTTAGGTTCCGTTACTTGTAGAGTTTGAATGTTCAAAATTTGATACAAATTGATGATATTTCAAAAGTTCTTTTCCATTTTCAAAACAATTGTGAATATATATATATTTCGAAACATCCTTTTTTGTTATCAAATGTGCACCATTCTTTTTCAAAATTGAACATGATCTTATTAAAATTGATGTTTAGAAAAGAAAAAAAAACTCTTAAAAATTTGCAAATTTCTTTACAAACACATTTCAGCACATTTTCTTCAAATGTGTTTTTGACCTTGAAAAATATAAATTGAAAATGTGTCTTTAACACAAGTGAATCATTTTTATGTTTTCAAAGCATCGATGCATAATATATATGACATAGACAAAGATGTATTAAAAAAAAAAATCTAAAACATAATCATAAACTTGGTATGAGAAATGTATAAATTAAAAAAATAGACCAACAAAAAAATGCCATGTGTCAAATGCAATCTTTGAAAAGGACTTTAACCTTGGCACCATTGGCTCCTTTTAATGTGTTTGCACCCATTTGATGTTTACAAGTATTTGTTGTGTGTTAAACATGTTAAGTTAATACTCATGTATTAGATGACATACCTAATATGGCCATGGAACATCTAGCATTTAATGTGAATCAATAACACATCTAGCTTTCATTTGAATTTATAAACTCTTGAAATTTCATATATGACAAGAGATGTTTAAGTTATACCATCATATAGGTGGAAATAATTTTTTTATGATTGACCCTAAACCCTAACCCCTTTGTAATTCACTTTATTTATTTATACTATGTCCACTTTATTTTGCATTGAACTAAACCAAAAAATGGATGTGGGTTGTAGGTGTTATTGATTGTCTTATTGCAAAATAGCAAAGGAGATTCCTTGCTTATGGTGTCATGGACAATTTAGGTGTGGTGTACCCATAATATTAATTGTAATTTGTAAAAGAAATTTTTCGCAAACATTTGGATGTTATTAAGGTAGCCTTTTGTCACCCCAAGAAGTTGGGCAATAGTGATGTATGGGTGTTTAAAGTTTTATTAGCAGGTTCCTTTGACATTTGACAATCTATTTTCAAGTTGGCTATGAAATCAAATGCATGTTGTACTGGCTAAGTTGTTTGATGTGAATCCTTTGACACAGCTTTGGTGCACTTTTCCAGCATCTAGAATGCTTGCATGTTCTTTTCCATAATATTTCCAGTTGGTTAAAATTACCATGATACAAGTTTTTGGCAATGTAGAGGATAAACAATGCTTCAACTCTTTGGCATCTTGCAAATCCAAGCTATGCAACTAACTCACTATTGACTTGGTGTTATTGGTCAATATGTTTTTCCAAAAAAATTATACCATCCATAATTCTTCATATACAAAAGCATATAAACAACAGTGCATAAAATGTCCTTAATATGTTGTGGGAGCTTAGATTTGAGGCTCTATGATCTTTACTCAACATTTTTTGGCAACATTACAAGTTGCAATTGTTGGATAGTTTTTTGTGTGTAAGTGAAGTTGGAGATCCAAAATGGATACCATTTATTGTTTACAATTCAACCTTTTCTTTCCAAGTTGTTGTTCTATTGTGGCTTGAGAGTGGTTTTGTATTTAACTAACCTTGTTTTGCAAGACACTTGTGATATAATGAGAAGTGTAAAAGGTTCAATCCCCTCACAAATGACTATTTTTGTTTGTTTCCAATTTGTGGAACTTGTGTTATGACTGATGTGTGCATGCATTGTGGTTTGTTGTATTGGAATTTTGGGCAATGAACATTGTGGTTAAGGACCTAGAGTCTCCAGGATTTAGTTATCTAGATTTCTCTTTTTAGAATTGGCAAGAACCAAATATCCTATAACAATCAACCTTGAAAAACTGTCCCCTTAATCTGTAGTAAAAAATTTACTTTAAAAGATAATCTTATAGCCTTCTGGACTCCAGTTCATTTCAACTAGTTGCCATCCTAGCGCCACAAGTAGCCAAATGTCATATATTTCTGAAACAAAAAAAACAATGGTTGGGTGCAACTTGCTCCTGGATCATCTGAGCTTTGATATATTAAAAAACCAGCTAAGAAGTGAGTGTACTTGAAGAAGTTCTACCATCACTCCATATGTCAGAAACATCACAAATAGTTGATGGAAAATGTCAATGGCTCAGAGGTACAAAAGTACAAATGGATCCCACTCTCTCTGTTACCAAAGCCTAAACATGTAAGTTCTAAAACTTCTAACACTACTTGAACATTGGAAGGGAGGACGGTTTCCAAAGTCAGAAACCCAATGAAGGACCATACCTAATGGGTATTCCCACCAATTTCATATCATATCATTATTCATCATGCTTTACAACCTCAAACAAATCGCCTGGAGTAGTAGTACTAGTCAACTAACTTCTTTGAGTTATGGGGACCTGCCCCACACCAAACAAGCAGCAGCCAGATCTATCCCACAGTTGGATCCCAAAGCACATGTTGTTGAAGTTTACTTTTTTCATTCATTACGAAAGTTCTAATCAATTAGTTTAAATGCTAGATTGGTGAATTGTGACGTTGATCAAGATCGGCATGTGATGATGATGCACTGTGTTCAAGGGTTGTGTCATTTTATTATGAGAAGAATGCCGGCTGCAGAATGAGGATACAACAAGAATCTTAGATTCAGATGTCTACTGCATCTACCAAGCCATGGAAATTTGTTGAAGCTGACTTCTGTGTATAATTCCTGGTTTCTTTTTAAATAAACTCGAATTATCCAAGTTAACCTCATGTTGCATTTTATTTACCAGCTGTCATCTTTCTCATTTGTTGACGAATCAAACATTAACTGTTATTGTAACATCACTTTATAAACTAGTAAGATCGGCCTTCAGCACAAAGAGGAAGAGAGTTATTTTCAAATGAGGTCTTAATTTTAAATTCTAAACGAACAGTGTCATTTCCCAATGTCAAAATTAACCTAGTGTTATTTTAACATAATATATGTCACAGTAAACATCACATATTTACAATGTAATGACTGAAACCACAAAGTTTATCTCTCACACGTGTCATGTATTGGGGCTCTTTATGTGAGGAAAACCACATTCTCTTGTAATGGATGCATGAAAACCTCAAGCTATGCTTAAGCTATGCTTGTAAAAAAAACATCCAATTTGTTTAGCCATTCATCTACTACCCAAGTTCAACTCCCAACTGGAAGGAGAGAAAAACATAAAATAGTTGGATTTTTTCTTTGTCATCCAAAAAGTACGAAGTTTCAAATGCTTTCAAGTCAGTTTGGATAGAAGGATCAGCTACAACCAACTTCAGACAGTTAGAAAGTGTCCACCCTAACAATCAAGGCAAAAGCCATAGACTTTAAGACAATTATTATTGCAATTCGTCACTCTTGGTTGGCAGACTTCATTGGCACCTTTTAACATTTCTTCCAGCAAGGGAGCAAACCATATTCTTTTTAGCAATAGAGGCAGAAGAGACAAGAGACTGAACAGAAAACCCCAGTGAGCCAAGTACATACCCACCTGCAAGACGCAACTGATTTCGGGTCTATCAAAAACTGGCAAAGAAGACAGTGCAGGCAATGAATTTGGGGCGGGTGTGAACGAAGTCTGACCCAGTCCTTATATAAGTAACAAAAAATTCTTAATGGGTTAAACAAGAGATCACCAGATAATATTAAATTGTCAATATTGCAATGTGTTGGAACCTGAGCGCTTCAGAGCACTTGGAAGCAGATATGGGGACCACATTGGTTGGCCCTTTCACCACAATTTCTGAAAACATGTACATTTTGGGGGTTATGTCTGCTTGGCATGCTTCTTCTTTAATTATCTAATGTCCTCTCAGATTTTGTGGGTACAAATTTGAGCTTCAGAACTACAGTGCATTTGAGTGTACTGAAATTAAAACACACAACGAATAAGAACTTGGCCCCATGTGGAATGGTAGAAGGTAACTGGCTGAGATAGTTCACATTGTGTATATGGCTTAATTGGAATATATGTGGCAGGTGAGCTTCCAATCTTTAGATATTTGTGGCTGTTGTTGTCCATAGCATGCAAGTGCTCTTCTTTACTCCACACAAAACTGTTTTTTAAAGAAAGCACTTACTTAGGCTCCCCATTTCAGGTAAGTGCATTTCAATGTTGGGTTGTCAACACAAGAATTAAGAAAAATATTCTTAGTTATGCTTTAAATATCCATTTGGTTTCAAACTCCTCAAAGGGCAGGAGAATACACCTAAGTAGGTAGGACATTTGTGAAAGACAGTATGAAATTGAGTACAATATCTGGAGAATTAGGCATCCATTGCCCAGCAACTGTGATTGTTACAGGTGAACATTTATAACCATCCTAGCATTTGCCGTGATCTCCCCTATGGACAACTTTGAAACCTTTAGTCAATCAGGAAGTTAGATGATTGGTTAACCCAATGATCCATACACCTAATTGGGTTGGGTATTATGGGTGACATGCAGCATGACTTAATAGGTAGTGAATTTGTATCCACAACTACTTGCAAGGTGGCTACAATACTTTTATTTCAGATGCTACAAGGCAACCAACATGTAAGCCAACAGGAAGTTGGCATTACATCAGGTGCCTAATAAGTACATAACTTTCGAATGGAAATCCTAATATCTACATAAAAATCTACACATTGGCAAATTATGCACCTCTTCAACATGAAAATAACATGAATTTTTCTGGAAATAAATAACCTTTCCACCTTTCCAAAACAAGTCAATTGAAGGATGATCACAATGGCTCCAACTGTAGATATCCCATTTGGTTGATGTCTTCACCATCACACATTTGACAAACATTTGATGATGTGATTGTTTAGAAAATTCCCAAGATATTGACACTGTTTTTTTTTGCAAAATTAGAGCAAATCTTTGACACTATAGGGAATTTCCAAAGCAGGAATAAAACATTTAAGCTGCTTATTAAATACTTCTCCAAACTCCACCAATGGAAAGCCATCAACAGAAGATCCTTATGCATGTTGGTGGAGCCCATTATACAGACACTAATGAGCATTTGTCAACATGGAATTTCATAATGTGCAAGACTGAAAATGAATTGTTTATAAGGATTTGTGTACAAATGAAGAATGTACAAATTGAATTAAACTGCTATTTCTTTTGAAATGTGCATGCAAGGAAAAGCCTCAGTTTTTCACACGAGTGCAAACGGTGTGTGCGTGCGAAAGGGTGCGCTTTGCCCACTGTTGCCAGTCATGTGGACGAAAAAGAGCCAGCTATGAAACCTATATACATCAGAGTTCAGCATAGACTAATAACAAATTATATGACTGAATCACAAGGGGCCGTATCACTTGCATCCCTTACAAGTGCTAACCTATCTCCTTACATACAAGAAAGTGTGCACTTTGCTGGACTTCCAGGAGTGTTATATTTGGGTGTTTATTTTATTCTCCCTCGTGTGGTATTCGCATGAATCAATTACATGAATCTCAAGGAGCCTGCAAGGAGAACTCAAAACAATAAGTCAGTGGGTGACTGGGTAACCCAAGTGATATACATTTGTATATAGTACTCTTAAGAGCTGCCCTCCCTAGCTCCTGCTTATTATAGATAGGAGTCAGGCGACAACAGATAGACTGGGGTGAACAAGGCTAGTCACTGTGTCTGTCCAGTGCCAAGTCACGTTGGCCCTAGACTCCAGTCTCTGGTCATGAGGGTTTTTAGGGTTTCAGGGTTACTTCACAAATTTTCAAATAATGGGTATGCCTCAGAATTGGTTTTGCATTGATGGGATGGTTCCAGATCTGGTTCTTGCACTCATAATTATTTGATCAGTTCCTGGTGAGCAGTTATCCCCCTTGTTATACCTGGTTAATTCCAATCATTTTGATCAGATCCAGTTAGATTAGTTAGGCGGCAGTGTCAGCCAAATCCCAGTCCTGGGTCAGTGCCAAGAGAAGAAGAGAGTTGGGTTCTGGTTCTGATTCTGCAAATTTTCACATGTCTAGTTCCAATTCCGTAAAACACGCTCGAAGAAATGTTCTAGATGTATTTGGAGGGTACCTTATATCCATAAATATCCTTCCTCTTTTCTAGGAGGGACATTACACCCTTTCATTATGAGTGTAAAGGACCTTAGACATAATATCCTTCTCACTCAGAAAGAGTAACCCTAAGAACCTACCCCCTCCTAAGCTGCATTATCTATGAGCTATGTATAGGTTCACAATAACCTTCACCTTGTGCTTTACAATGGATCATGCCCCATGGTGTGAGACATTCCCAAAATATGGGGTTGGATTCAGCAGGGGCAACTATTTGGAGTGTGGAAAATCGGGTGCAGGAGTCCGAGGGCAAAGGTCCAGAAATAAGGTAAGGGTTAAATTTTTTGGCTACATTTGTTACATGGTGTACCTTTGCCAACTAAATAATGATTGGGCAAATGATGTGGCAAATGTCACTGCACACTTTCCATGTGACAAAATGACCTGGCACCTACATGGCAGGTGACATGGGGCTTAGATAGCAGTTGGGGGGGGGAGGGGGTTTGTGCACACAAAGAAATATGCACCCCACATGCAGTCCCAATGAATGCCTTTCACATGAGTTCCTAAATTTCCACGAACATGAACATGCAAATTGTTGCAACAATCAATGCAAACAATATGACAACATGCTTGAGAAAATCTAGACCATTTAGAATGGATCTGTGGCCTATGGTCTGTGCCATGTGCAACCTCATATAATAAGCTTTCATTGTAAAATTTGAACATCAATGGAAGTGTACCTTCAATTTGTGTGTCCTTCACCAATTGAAACATCATTCATAAATATTAAATGTTCAAAAATTTGTAATTTTTTTTGCTATTTTTAATGATCCTACTAGAATTTTCTAAAAAAAGTATATATATATATATTTCAAGACAGATAAATATTGGATTTGATGCAAAGCCACATGAGGTGTAAATTAATCAGGTTTGCATGGAAAATGACATATTTTGGGGAAGAAGATATAGACCGTGACTTGTCCATCCACATGCATTAGCGAGTGTGAGTCAAAAAATTACTATATTCCACAGTTCCTTAGAGGGTATAGTCAATAAAATTGGCTTCACAACTCGTAAGTGATGTTTTAACTTGGTTTACACTTTTATTTTATCATATGCCTTGTTTTTATGAGATGTGTATGCATGTCTCCATTGTACATTACATGTTGGCTTGATGTTTCAACAGCACACACTAGTCATGACCTTTAGCACCTACCTTCAAACATATTAGCGGCCCAAACAAATACTTATTTATTTTAATGTTGTGGATTGCAAAAGCATTATAGAAAAACATTTTATGCCACATTGACATTTATATTGACCAACAAAAAGTGTCATGCCATCTTGAACTATCATCTTGGATTAAAAAATTTGTAACATCCTTAGCTTCAAAATATGATGGAAAATTGTCACCATTACTATGATTGAGTGGATGAATGTGTCCATTTAATGAATCTTGTTGAAATTTGAACACACACAAATATAATCTCAAGGCAAGATTCTTGCAATGTGTTTTTTGTCTTTAGGGCTACTCCTATCTGTGTATACCCTATTTTTCTTCTAGTGCCATGGTACACTTCGCTAGAAAATAGACTTAGGATAGTCCCATGTTTTGGGTTGAAAACACCCTATACTTAGGAAAAACAAATTTTCCACCTGGTTGAATAACATGTCTTGCAATAGCTGTTCCTACCACACAAGATTATAATTCTTAGGAATGTAATAATGATATGGATATGAGTAAATTACTAACCTTTTACACAAAGGTCTGAAAATTCACCCAAAAGAAATAAAAAATATGTAGCTCATTCTGGTATCCTTTCCATTGATGTGGGGAAGGGAAGAATAATTTTCTATAATCCCCACTGTGGTGATTGGGGTGTCCCCAACTCAACCCAACCCCTCACTAGAATTATGAATAATTTCCAACAAGTAACAACACATAATGAGTTTGGATGAACACCTGTAGGTCCAAAACCAAGTTGGTGCCAAAGTTTTCAAGTTTAACCCCTGTTGCCATTAGTCTTTGGGTCCCATCATGACCAACCTGAAAAGAATATGTGAACTTGAACAAAAAAACAACACATCCAACAATTACTAAAAAATATAATAGATAATAATTGTGTATCATACAAAAAAAGGTCAATGATTTCACTGTCCAATTTCTTTAACCCAATGCTGACCAAACATGACCATTAAGCAAAACTCTTTACGTTTGAATCTTTCAAGGTATCACCTTGCGAAAAAGTCAATAAACTTTCTCTTTGTATTTAGTTGTTTGGTTTAATGGAATGGTGTGTGGCATATGACAGCCACAACCTCATCACCATCCATCACAAGAAGGGATCCATCAAGTTGCAAGATTTTGTTGAGTTATAGATTTTGATCAAATTCTTTCCTCACACTCCCAAATTCCAAGACTTTCTGAGTATTGACAATAGCTCTCACAAATTGAAGGAATATCAATGCCCATTTTTCTTTGTTGTTTTATCACCAATGTCACCTCGTTAGGTTTCAAAGAAACAACAAATGAACTTGTACATAAACAAACAAATGGTAAAAAATCAAGAAAATTGGAGAAATTACATGTAATTAATGTACATCAATTCAAAAAATCTTCAAATAAATTGAAATAAATGATGTACCATCAAAAGAATTTACAAAAGAATCATATTCTTCTAGAATGAATTTCAATTTATCATCACTTTGTACCAAACCTCAATGCCTCATAATATTGGTGTCTTTTAGAGTCATTATGATTTTGCACTTGAATATGCCCATTGCAACAAACATCACATAAAAGGCATCTATATTTAATTCTTTTAGGTTCACTATTGAACAATCAATGAAACATGTATTAGTCAAATGGATAATCATAAAAATCAAAATAATTTAAGCTTTTCCAATGTAAAGAAGCAAGATTTTTTTATACCTAGAAGAAAACACATTATTGATGAGCCACTTTTATTCAAAAAAGGTGATGTATAAAAAGTATTATAAGTTTGTTGTAAACTAAAATCTTGATGGCATCCTTTGATTATCTAAATCACAAGTAAAAACAATTAGAATTTGCACAACAACATTTTGCAACTCAAAATTCACTTTAAGTTGAAATAAATTTTGATCTAATGGTTAGATGAGAAGGATTGGATAAAATCAATGTACATATAGTATGTAATTTATAGTTTTTGAACGACCATAAGGCCTCATGTTTGTGGTTCATGAAACAGTATCAAACAAAAGAAAATTGAAAATACAATGCAATGCCCATCTATACAAACTCCTCTTTTTTTATATGGTAGTAGTTTTTTTCTTTAAAAAATATATTATTATGCATTCATTGCTAAACAAATGAAAAGAAAACAAGTTTTTTTAATGGAAATTCATCCAAAAAGTTTAAATTCCTAAATTGTCCTATGATGTATATCAATATCATACACCATAAAAAAATTCACCCAAGAATTCCATCCACAACATTAGTTTTGAAGTATATATTCAAATTTTCAAACTTTATGATGGGTATTATTTTGTCACAAGTATATTCCATACGTTCAAATTTTTCAATGTTTATTGGATCCTTCAAAATAATAATTGATTAAATTAAGTCTAAAGTTAATCATATGTATATATAAACTAATCCATGATGTGATGTCCATAGGTTACCAAAAAATCTAGTTGCAAAAAAAGTATACATGTGATTACAATTTTTGGGGGGCTTAGTGTGCTTTCACCCCTCTAAATGCATTAATCACATTTTAACCATGGAACATTTAACACATTGTAATTGTCAAAACAATGGTGTTACAAAGGTCCATTCCTTTACAAAAGATATAACTTGATTAAATGTTAATACACGTTTGCCTGTTTATATGGGATAACCAAACAATGAATGGAATTAAAAGATTTATTGTGTAGTGAGGTGCTAGTTGTGAATCGCCTCTTAAGATGGCAAAGTGATAGTGGATGGAATCACATCTAAAAATATGCAAAAAAAATAAGTTGGGTATTTTGGATAAATTCTCATTGTAAATAAAAATACAACAAATCAAACAGTTTGGCTATAAATTAAAGCAATAAATATTTTTACATACCAATGGATTGTACAAAAAAATCATATTCCTCAACATTGAATTTCATTTTATTTTCATTCAACAATAAACCTTTGTGCTTCATAATTTTCTGTGTCATTTTGTGGTCTTGAGCTTCAGTAAATCCATTGCAACAAATGTTGTGTAAAGTGCATTTGTACCTAATTACCTTCGGCTCAACACATGAACCATTTGAAAATTACAAAGTGTGTTTATTATTAACCACATGACCAATTTGAAGCCTATATGTTGGGTTATGCAAATCATGTAATAGTCAAATGGACAATGATTACAAATCAAAACAAATCATACACTAACATTGAAAAATAAGACTTTTTGATCTCCTAATGTATTAATTGCATTTCAACAATGCAACATTCAAAACAAATTATAACTATGAAAGTAATGGTGTAAACACCATCCCCTTACATAAGAAATAACCTTACTAAACCTTACTAAACCTTACTAAACCTTACTTCATGCTCAAGTATAATGTTTAACTTGGTGAGATTCAAGTAAAAACTCTTTTCATCATCATTTTTTTCAATGTTGACATCATCTTCTTCATTCCCCTTATGCCCAATAATAATTTCACATTGCCATTTGGTAGGCTCCATTTCCTTGAGGGACACAAAGTCATGAAATGTAATCCAAATGTTTGTCAAAAAAAATGAGAGATATAAAGAAAGGGAGGACAAGAACATGAAATAAAAAGGTTTGAGAGAAAAAATAAGAACATATTACCTAAGGGCAAAAACATGGTAAAGTATGCTAATCGGAAACATTTGTTTTTTGGGAAAGTATCCATAAAGTAGACCTTAATATATTGAATTCATGAATATTATTTAAGTCAATGATCATGAACATTAAAAAGTTCTTTGACTCCATTACATAATATTAAAAAACCACATGTTTTAATATGCATTTAAGTGCATCTTTTGAAATGCAAGTACTAGAAAGTACATGTCAATTTCGCAAAATAGAATTACAAGTACATGAAAGTAAAACATCAATTAGAATTACTGTACTTTCAAGTTCGTAAAGGCCTAATGTGTATGGATATATTTTCAACTTTTCGTATTATAAAGCCATAATCTATCAAAGTTTTAATGTAAAAATATTTTGGCAAATGTGAACAACTGGCTAATTTATAACATACTTCTCATCCACTTTTCTTATATAGAAATTCATCAAACTTTATGTTCAATTTACAATAAAGCCAACGAAGTGCTCTATGGTTTCAAAATGCAATTTAAATAGGTTTTTAATATGTTTTTGAATGTGAATGTTGAAAAGAGATTTTTTTGAAATTAAATTTTCTTAGGACTAAATTTTTGGCATACTTTATCGTGCTTGGACCCCTAAAGCAAGAGGCCAATAGCTAGAAAGAAAAAAGCATCAAAGCAGTGCAAAAAAATACATTTGCTAAAAATGAAATAAACCAAATTAAATAAAAAGGTTTTTTTCTTACTAGGTTTTCCATCCTTAGATGAGAAGGAGGTTCTAAAACCCATCCATAGAGACCCAAGTTTTCTTATTTAAAAAAAACCAATATTAGCACCACACCAACACTAAGTACAAAAATCAAACTCAAAATTAAAAAAACAAGACATGAACACAATCTACAAAACAAATGAACAAAGGTAAAAAAATAAAAGAGCAAAAGGCTAGGGGCATTAAGGACTAAGAGGACAAGAGACTAAGACCAAGACCAAGAGGCGAAAAGCAAGTGGTTGAGAGAGAAAAATAAATAAATAAACAAAAACTTCAGATGAAAAGGATGAGAGAAAATGAACCACTTGCGAAAGATCTAATGATGAACACACCTCTTTAATACTAAACATATTGTGCATTATCTCATTGCCATGTGCATTCAACAATTCCAAAAACTCACAAAGTTTGGCAACGAACCTTCCTTTTGCACCTTCTACCATGCACCCACACTTTGCAAACATATCAACAAGGCACAAAACCACTTTCAACACATTGGTCATGGAAACATGCAACCACATCAAGCGCACAAAAACAACATGGTTTGCCCACAAATTTGCCACAAGCTTTTAATAATTATAAACATTGAAATAATTCCAATTCCTTCTACCTTTCACTTCATTTCACATGTCCCAATACCCTCACATTCCTAAAGACCACATTTCTACCAAATTACATCTTGGTGAATACATTTGAAGCATCTTCAATGTTCCCAAGTTATACATGTAAACCAAGTTATTCTTCACAAGGACATTAGACTTAGGATTAGCCACTTTGATTGGTCTATGAGGAGCACACATGCCTTCTTAAACCAAAACCCACATGCACATTCAACACCCCCCCCAAAAAATTGGCGAAGTATAGTTGTACACCCTCTTATTGCAACAACTCAAATAATTCTAATACCTTTTACCCTTCACCACATTTCACATGTCCCAATATTGTAGCCTTCCAAGTGACCACATTTCAAGATTGTGATAAACGATCTCCAAACATTGTCATTGCACCACAATTTTGACACTCACCAACCAAACCGCTATCCACAAAGACACCAAATTATGAGAGAGGGAGAAAAAGAAATAATATGAAGACAAAATATAGAGGCCAAGAAAGAGAAAGTGGGGAAAAGTAAACAAGTAGAAAGGAGGAAACTAAAAAATGTTAAGATTTAGGGCCAACTACTAAGCAAAGATTGCCACACAAGTAGGGTACATGGCACAATGTAAAACATTGGACACATGCAATTGCTCCTTTATATTGAAAGAAATTTTTGAAAAGATCCAACCAAATTTATGTTGTATTTTAGGCTTTAGGTTTAAGTTTTTGCAAACTTGATCCAAAAAATATTATTCAATCTCTTAAGAGATACAACAGAAGTTGTTTCAAATAACTTATTAAATATTCCTTGTCATTACATTACTCGATAATATAAATGAACCTTGATTGAACAATTGATGTTAGCGACCATGGAATCTGATGGCATGAAGTTTACCATGTGAATGTAATGGCCTGAGGTGTGTAAGCTAACACCTTTCCATTTTTATGTTTTGTGAAATTCTTTCATACCAATGTTTTCTTTTTCATTTATAATGATTTGACATTGTGATCAATAAAAAAATTATGGCATTAGATTGGATGAAAAGTCTAATGTCATATTTGACATAGGTTTTTGTATTTTCTTGTAAAGTTATGAATAGGGGATATGGACAAGGAAATAAAAAACTTGTGTTAATTTTGATGAAAAACCATATGTGAATCTGTAGTTTTTTTCATATTTGACATAGGCTTTCTATTTTGCCCTAAACCTATGAAGATAAGCTTTGGGGGGGAGAGATTGAAAACTTTCTTACATTTTCAAAAACCTATATCAACATAAGTTATTTCATAAATGATGTAGGTTTTTGCATAAGTGGCCTTATCACCCTTCTTTGAAAAAAAACTTATATGAATTCTAAACCTACATTGATGTAGTTTTAATAGAATTTACAAAGGTATATATCCATGCCTTGTAATTGTCCAATGTTGATGAACAATTTATACAAAAAAATTATGTGAATTCCCAAAAACCTTACATTTTTATTAAAAAAACCTATGTTAATGTAGGTTTTAAAAATTTTACCTAGGTATTGATATCCATGCATTGTACCTATCTAATGTTGATAAAAAATTCATACAAAATCCTACTACTGAATTCTTGGAAAAAAACCTAAGTGATTCCAAAAAGAAATTTTAAAAATTTACATAGCTTTTGATATCCACGCCTTGTATTTCTCCAATGTTGATAAATAATTGATACAAAAACCCTACAAAATGAATTTTGAGAAACCTATGTGAATTCTTTAAAAAACGTATGTTATTTTAGGTTTTTTGAAAATTGACTCAAATTTTGATATCCATCTTTCATCCATATATCTACGTTAAATCCCAAAAAACCTACATTGACATAGGTTTTTGTGTATTTTCCCAATGCTTGGCCAATTTTCAAAAAGCTAATAATACCTAAAGCCTATGCAAATTTATAAATAATGTACCTTACATCTAAAACCTTAATTGATGTCTTTTATAGTTTTTATATTTTGTGATAATTATTGTTTATTTGGAAAGCTACACCAATTTTTTAAAAATGTATATTTATTTTGAAAATTTTCGTTTAAATATTATAAAGAAATTTTATAACCATGGTTCAACTACTAAAGAGGGTAGTTAAGTAAAAAAAAAAAGAGAATAAAAAACACAAATCATCAGCAAAGAGAAAGGAAAAGCTATTATTTGAAGGTAGTCCTACCTTTGGACATTGAACTTATAAAAAGAAAACCCTTAGACAATTTAAGTAACTAGAAGGTAGTGCCTTCTAATCCTAATAAAAATGGGAATACACAAATCAAGTCCATAACCTTCACTCTCCATACATTCCTTATATGATGAAGTACAACATGGTTTTCCTAACAAACTCTCCCAATATCTCAATATCTCCTCCTACCATGCTACATTAAGAATGATTCAATGTTCTTCCTTTCAAGTTCTCGTTCTAATTAATTCACATGTGGTCTTCCTCTTCCTTTAAAAAAAAAAGTCCTTATCTTAATCTTTCCCCAAAAACTCCTAGTTGATTGGGTGAACCAAAACCCAATCCATCGACCACAAAAAACTAACTAACCCAAGTAACTTCATCTCCTAGTAAACAAAAAGATGATAAATAATATATATTATTAGTAATTAACTAATTACTAGGATGCCCACTAGGCTAGTTAAGCTAAAAGATTTCTACCCTTAACATTATCCCCCCTCTACCCTAAATCATGTCCTCATAATCTACACTATGTAGTCTTAGAGTTTGAAGATGGACTCCTACCTACCATCCAATAGTAGTTGGACCTTTAAGGATAATGAACTCACCCCTTGAGCTTAATATTGTTGTAGGGGTCCAAAAAGCAACCTCCTCCCTAAGGTTGGCCTTAACATTGTTGTCATCAAAGGTGCTTGAAGTATAGAGGCGTAAGTCATTATGTCGAAACTTTGGGAAGGATTAGTGATAAGCCCCTTGGTAACAACAAGATTGTAATGTAGTAATTAGTCCAGATAAGCATAAGGAGTATGCACTATGATGTCTATTTTGAAACATGCTAGATAGGGCAAGTTTAGTAAATACATGGCAAGTGAAATTAGGATTGTTGAAGTGGAGTTCAATTGGTGTTTTAGGTGAAAAAGCTGAAGATAAAAAATGCTTTGGATATTTTGTTTAAGGGGTCTAACCTAATTAGTTTTGTTATTTTTGGGAGGTTTAATATTGGGAGTACAAGGAAGATAGAAAGCAACATAGTAGTTATGGATATGGAATAGTTTTGAGAAGGTACACAAAGTTCTAGAACTATGAACTTGGATCTTTTGTTTTTTTTAATTTTTATTATTATTATTATTTATTTATTTATTTTTATAGAATCTATTTTCTTAAAAAAATCTTCATAGCAATATGAAGAGTAAACTATGGCAACATTATGACATATTCATAAATATGTAGATATTGGGGCTATGAAGACATGTTGTTATTGAGAACACTTTTTAAAAATTAGATTTGTAGTACAGATTTTGTATGACTAAAATTAAATATGTATAATTGCAATTGAAACGATAATAAAATATTAGGATTTATCATTTCGCAACCATCCCCAAGATGAATTTGGGGTTAAACTTTTGAAGTTGTATGTATTGCTTTGGTTTTATTGCATGACAATAGGTACAAAAGGGTTATTACGAAGAATTTTGTTTATTCCCTAATACTACATACTCAAAATTGGTGAAAACAATTTGCGAGGAAGTGAATATGAGCAAGCAGATGTTGTAAGGATTTAAATTTGAAAATTTTGTTTTTCCAAGGATGAGTAATAGGACGAGAACAAACATAAATTGAGTAATAACCCGAAAGTAGAGACAATTAAACTAGCTAACCATGCAGCAAAGTGAAGATGAAAATGTAGTAGAGGGAAAATAGGTGTTCACAAGTGATGCAATGTAGTTTCATACTCCATAAAGAGTACAATATACCATGCTAAAAATACCCAAAACAAAAGAATGGCCTACAAGGTACAAGATGCCATTTGTAACAATTATGGAACCTCGGGAAACATTCATTGGTAGAGCAATGAAGTAGTTCAATGTTCAAAAAAGGCTGCCGATGAAAGTAGAACCTCCACAAGTTGAACCAAAAGGATGGGGAAACAATGTACTATCGACTAAAGATCTAGAAAAACAAGCTTTTACAATTGAAGTAATGTATCAAACTAGGAGGGAACATTGGGTTGAACACATCACTCCACCAGTGATGATGGTTGGTATTAAAGTATGGCAAACGAATAGGGTGAATGTATTACATACTAGTGAGTCCAAGATTAGTCTCAGGCATCAACATTAATTATTACCCAAAAAACAAGTTTGGAGTAGATCTGGTCAAAACATAAATCACCACTACAAATTCACCATTAATCGTTGTAGTTTTTACAAATAGGAAGATCATACATTCACAGATTATTTGTTTATCGCATGGGATGTACAAGATGCAATGATCAATCATTTACATATTCAACCCCAAAATTGTCAAAATCCAAAAGAAGATCACAATCTGTTAGTTATTCCATAGGACATGGTAATAGCAACACGACTGTAGAACTATAGAAATTTATGCAAGACCACTAAACATGGTGATGTGTGAAGGACCATTTTACAAAGTAGAAGACCCTAACTAACCAAACCATGTCACTCCACACCAAAAAGAATAAAGATGACTACTAACCATCTTGTTTTAAACCACATAAGACTTGTAACTCTCAAAAGTACTAAGTCCATGCTTGGAGCAAGGAATAGAGTAATAATAGAGTCCATAACATTAAACAATAGTGGCATACAAATTCATGGAAGGCCATATTGTAGTTTCTTACAACGGTTACTAATGGGGTGCAAGGAGTTCCTATGATAACTTCACATTCAACAAGATCTAAGCCTATAATTCCAATTGTAAGGAATGAAGGAATCCCAGACTAGTTGATAATAATTATTTCTACAATAAAGTTTATACAGAACATGTTGAAGTTTTGAAAAGAAACCAATGCAATTAGTAGTACCAGCTAATTATGGTGCCAGAAAATTTGTAGTAATAAACTTTGATGCAAAAATACCAATGAACTTATTGTCAATAACACCTTTCCCTAGTATAGTTACTACTAAATTTGTGCCACCAAACCTAGGAAAAGATCTTCTAGAACCCCCATGAGGTGCTATAACAATAGTTATGCAACTTATAATACCCTATTCCAAGCCTTTCAGGAGACCGTTGAACTATCCTAAGTATGATAAAGACTATGATCTAGATGCTCGTGTACAAGTATTCAAAGCCACTATCAAATCGAATAGTGAAAATATAGATGAAGAAATAGCCAATCTATTCAATTTTCATTGGAAAATAACACATTTGATTAGTGTAACAATTATATGCAAGATAATCCCAATTATGGATTTGCAAATTTAGAACAAGCTCTTATAGACATTATCAGACAATATAGAGTGATGAACATGTCTATTTACAACTGAAGAACCTAAAACAAGAATCCACAAAAAATATAAAAATGTACCACATAAGACTACTAAAATTGGTTAATAATCTATAAACATATACTATTGACAAATTTTTTACCATAATATTCCAATCAAAATTATAGTCTTATCTATGCATTGTCACTGTAAGAATGAAGCATGAGACTTTGCAATAGCACAAATTGTTGACGTTAACATGTCAAAAATGTATTTATATGCCTGAAACATAAAGTACACTTATTTATCACAAACCACAAGGAGAAGTAATGTAGCTACAGGAAACTAGACAATCACAAAACCGAATATGTATTATTCTTATTATCATCACATAAACCATAACGTGGAGACTTGCAAAACAAAAAGAAAGAAGAACCTACTATAGTTGTTATTGAAGCTACCACAAAGGCTTGTAAACCTCTAAGACCACTAAACTATCCTTATCATATTTATGGAATAGTGGGTCACAAACTGATGAATTGCCCAAGATTCGATGAAATGCAAAATATGTTAAAGGATAAAGGAAGCCAATCCATAAAATCTAAACCAACAATTGAGGTTAAAACAATTACTACCTTAGTCAACATTTTTTTCATCCATAAATATCATTCATCCTTGGACATGTGGCAAAATATTCCTCCATGTCAGCATAGATTTTATCCTTTGTGATAAAGAATATTTTCCTAATATTTTGTCCACATGGAAAAAATATTTGTTCCTATTTTTGTGCTTATCCTACTCATGCCGGTGCTCACAAGCCCATGAACTAGCATCCCTGATGTCAATGTTACCACTTGAAGTAAGACAAGTGAAGAACAAGTGTTTAGAGACTGAAAGCCAATGAAAAACAAATCTACAATAGATTAGGAAGTTGAAAAAAAGTTGAAAAGGTCTATGGTAAAAACCATATAACATATGCAAATAGTTAATCCACCACCTAACTTACCTATTTTTGCAACTAGATAATGGACGACCAATTGGGTAGGAATGCCAAGCTCAACAAAAACCTACAAACTTAACAAAACTTTAGAATGTACCTTTTGCCTTTCTAAGTAAAACCAAATCTGTAGAAGAGATTTTTCAAGTATTAGTAGGCAAATGCTAAAAACTAATTATACCTTGAACCTCAAACAATTGATAAAAATGACACCAGATTTGAAAAAATATTTATGGCAAAAAATGAAGACTAATAAACCATAGATGAACACCAAGGCAGTGAATGAGAAAATAACTACATTTGTAGTACTTAATATTAGCACAACAACCATGGCCATAGATGATCACATGGTTATAATTCAAATACAGATCATAGAAATACAGTTGATGATGTTTTCTTGGATGTTTCATCTAGGGTAAATATTATCACAAAAACATTAAGAGTTGGGTTAAGACACTAAAAGAAATTTTCATTTTTACAATTGGAGTATGTAACTAAAAATCAATTGCATGCGACAAATGCAACTAGATTTTTCCCTAGTTGCATAAAACAAGTTACAATAGACATTTAATTCCACACAACAATTTTTATTTGACATGACGCACCCCCATACTCGAAGGACTCAAATGCAAGTTTGAAAGTGAAAACAATGGAAGAAGGAGTTGGGGTTATGCTCCTCGGTTTATAGCACTTTGAGGGTAAGAAGGCCATGTTGGAGCTTCAGGATGGGGATTAGGATGAGTGACAAGTGTGTCAATTATTGACATGCACATGCATAAACAAAACAACAAGTTAGTTAATGCACAATTGGAACACTTTTGGTGCATAGATGAGCATGGGCATACACAAACTCATAAACTTCACCATAGCTCAGACTTAAAGGAAGCCACCACCTTCCCCCTTACAATATTCTCTATGATTAACCACAAGGGTTGCACCTAGATGTCATTTTTCCCATGTTTCTCAAGTTGAGAGTCCTAAAATTCTTGAAATTAGGACTCTTACCACTTTGGAGACCCATAATTTCTTGTGTCCATACCTTTGATTGAAATGAGGTCTGAAACAAAATTTTAGCCTTTGTTGAAAGCTTTCCAACAATATGCAGCACACCACTTGCACACAAGTAAATCAGGGCGATTCCTAACTTTTAGTGGTCAGGAATCAAATTAACACTTTGACTTCCAACTCTTCTCTCAACCATAACTTGTGTTTTAAGTACTTAAATGGACCATGCAAGCCCATTTTAGACATCTACGTCTCAAGAACTTTCCAATTGTATAAGAAAATCTTCAATTCAATGAATTTTGACACATGCATCAATATAATGGAAACATGTGGCACCCAAACCCTAATTTAATCTTTTAAAATTTATTAGTAAATGAAATTAAATGTGGACCAAATTTTATGTTGAAAGTTGGGTGGACGAGATTTTGCCACATGCATCAAGGAGATGATGACACATGGCGATTGGAACCTTATTTCATTATTCATTATTGTTAATCAAGATGCAATTTAAGATCAATAAGATTTTGACACATGTTTAATAAATAATGGGCAAGGCAAGGCCATGTGGCAATTATTCATTTGTTTATGTAGGGTTAGGTTAGTTAGGTAGGTTAAAAAAAATCAATTTTCAGTTTGGGTTTAACATTTAAGGTTGAACCTCTTTCATTGGCTCATCCCAAATTGCATTTGTGAACAAGACCAATGCACCTACTTATATAATGTGCACACTTGGAATGGAGGGCAAAAAATATGGATAAAAAAATTAGTTGCAAGTGCAACCAATGTAGTTGCAACTTACATGCAACTAAATAGTACATCATATCGTACTTATGCCATACTAACCTAGCTAACCTATTATATAAATTAATTATATTATAAATAATAATCATTAATAAATAATAATATTATAATAATATTACATAACTTAAGCTAATAGCTAACTTAGGTAAACATTTAACCTAGGCTAGAGTATTTATAAACCAAGTAATGTAGCATAATAGCAAATAATGTATAAGATTTGTTATTAATATGAATTTTTAAAAGATTAATAAGTAAAAATAATTTAAAATAATAGTCTTAATTAGTAAATTATAATAGTAATAATAGTATGCATAATTATAATAAAAGTTTCATAGATATGATGGATCGTAATGATTAATTGTATTATAATATAATTATTGAACCTATGTTAGTAGCTAGTTTAGTCTAGGGCATTTAGAAATTAGTGTAACATACTAACCATAGGTATTATAATGTATTAAAAATATTATCAATATCTACAACAACTTAATTTAGCCTATCTTGGTTTAACCATGTTAAATTTAACTTTGATTAATTTAACCATGATTAATTTAGCCTAAGTTAATTTAGCTAAGTTTGCCTTAGTTTGCATGGGTTTAATTTAAATATTAAAGGTATAATACTATTATACATAACATATGTAGATAGATTGGGTATAATAAATGAAATATGTATTAGCTTAAGTTGTTATTTTTATGACATGAGTCCATTTTACACACCATTAGTTGCACACACAACCGTATGTCTCAAAAATTATACGATATCAATTTTGTAGTTGCAAGCATAATTAATTTATAAATCATTGTATATTCTACCAAAAAGGAAGTAAAATTGTTTTTTGGTGATGCCCTTGAATATACAATGATCTTTTGATATAATTTTATACATGTATATTTCATTAGATTTGATAATGAAAAGTAGGTTTGAACACCATATTGATTAGTTAATTTCAAACATATTTATTCCCTAATTTTATTATTCAAAAGTTTCTGAAATTTTGAAATTGATTTACAATAAACCCAATTGAAAGCTCAATAGTTCCAAAAATGAATTTTAAGTAAAATTTGAATCTACTTTCTTGTGTTTTCGTAAAAAACTGCCTTTTTTTAAATTGATATCTTTTCATCAACTTTTTCTATATGCTTTATCATGCTTTCACCTTGAAAAAACTAAAGATGCCAGAGTAGATACTTCTTATAATTTCAAAAGTAGTGCTGAAATTACTCGTGATAATAAACTCAAGGTTGGTTTAAAAGATAAGGTGTATCTTGAAACATATTATCACCACACCTTAGGTCAAGTGCAAATTGATGAGACACCACTAAAAATTTGAGTACAAGAATTATAGATTATGAATTGGATGTTAACTGAAAAACAACAATTTTTGCTGATCAATTTGGGAACAACAAAAAATCTTCAAACAATCAAGATGAATGTTCAATTGGTTGAAGAAAACTTAAATTCTTTGAAGAAGTTGTTATTAAAGTATAAGGATGCGTTTGCATGGACTTACAAGGATCTTAAAGGTATATTTCTAGAATTGGCACAACATCATATTGAGTTGAATACATTGATTCCATCAACACATTAGGCCAAGTAAAAAATGAATCCAAAATATGTTGCAGTTGTTAAAGTAAGATATAGACAAACTATCAGTAATAGGATTTATCCAGCTTGTAGAAAAAGCCACTAGGTTATCACCAATTGTGGCAGTACCCAAAAAAAATGGAAAAAATCAAAATTTGTGTAGACTTTAGAAAATTGAATGCATCTTCCCAAAAAGACCCTTACCCTTTCCCATTCACAAGTCAAGTCTTCAATATAGTTGTAAGGTCAAAGCAAAATAAAGTATATAGAAAAAATAAACATCTCCACTTTAACCTTGAATGTTCATATAACTATGATAAAGTAGCATCAAATTAGGTGAAAGTATGTGTCAAGTAGCATTAGTTTTCTATATTAAGTGTATAAGAATCTAATTCTAAAAAAACTAAAAACAAATGAATTTTTTAAATAGATAAAAAAAGACGTTTGAAACTAACTAAAAAATACATTTTCAAACCTATTTTTTGGTTAGAAAAATTAATGAAATTGATATGTCATAAAATAGGAAATGAAAATCAACATATGTTTTAGCAAGTCATCAAAAATAAATTTATTTCCTTTTTGTAAGATCCTACTTTCACCTACTTGAAACCAAAAGCCCATAGTGAAAAGTAAAACTAAAAGTTATTTATATTTTGAAAAACCTACTTTTACAATTTGAAATATGAAAACCAATGCACATTAGTGTAATCATATATCGTATTTAATCATTGAAATGAAGACATTCAATGTTTCATAATTTTATAATGGGTTTTGTTATTATTTTAAATCTAATTGTTCCAGTTTTAACAAGGTAATCCAGTTGTTCACTTTATCTTACTTACACCCTGCATGACATGATGCAAAATATTCCTTTTAAATGGATATTATGGACATCATCAGGTATCTATAACACTAAAGGACAAATATAAACAACGTTTATAACGGATTGGGAAGCTTTTACCTGGGTATTAATGCCTTTTGGAGTCAAAAGTGGACCTCCTACTTATCAAAGAGTAATGATAGAACATTCAAGGATTATCTAAACAACTTCATGAAAATATTTCTATATGATTTCATGTTTATAGTGATATGGACACTCATCTTTAGAAACCTAGACGATGCTTTCAAAAGTGCAAGGAGTTTGGGATTTGTCTAAACCTAGATAAGTGTGCCTTTATGGTATTTTTAAGGATGATACTGGGGTTTATTGTTTCTAGAGACTATAAATTACCAGATCCTAAGAAAATCCAAGCCATAATTCAGATGCTTATACCTACCAACCCACAACAAATTCAGGTGTTCAATTCTATAATGCTTTATCAAGAATTTTGCATTTATAATGGCCCCAATTACCAAACTCATGAGGAAGATAAAGAAATTCTTTGGACTTTAAAATGTCAAATAGCATGGGAGCTAGTTAAATTAAAGTATGTAAAATCACCTATTTTGATATCTCCTAATTGGGATGTTGAGTTTCATGTGCATATAGATGCATTTTTATTAGTTGTAGGTGCCATGTTTAGCTTGTTGTTTATGCCTCTAAATTACTAACAATGTTGAAAGGAATTATAGTACCATGAAACGTGAAACATTAGCAATGGTTCTTGCATTGCATAAGTTCAAACACTACCTTTTGGGTAACAAGTTATTTTAATAATGTAAACCATTTTTTCTATAATAAGTTTTCTTGACGTAAGATATTGGTGGCCAAAGTTATTTTATGATATTTCCATTAGATGAAATTATGTCTTTTGTAACTAAAAAATTTATGATTAGAAGTCCTAAATGACTATATGTATGATTTTAATCATAAACTATCATTTTGGATCCTATGTGTAAAAAGTTATAATCATACATTACTGGAGCATGTGACTAGTAGATGATGAGGTGGTAACAAAATGGGGCATGTTAGTTTCATCACTTTAATTTCATCTATATGGCATCTATGACTGATGACAAAGTGACGTGGGTGTTCGATTGTCATTACAATGATTAGAAAATGACTATAAGTATTTGATATGAACATAAACAACCTTACCCTTGCCCCCCACCTACCTATGTACCTCCCTATTTACCTACCCACCCACCCATCTATCAACCTACTTATTTGTTTACCCACCAACAACCTACCTATCACCTACCTACCTATTTGCTTACCCACCCACCTACCTACTTTGTCAACCTACCTACCTTTTATTTCCTATTTTCTATAACCTACCCACTTCCTACCTATCATCTTACCACTTTCACCTATTTCATAGTTTTGTTGTGATATGAAATAAACATTTGAAATAAAAAAAACTTGACCAAATTTGGACACTTTTTAATGTAATAGTCCATTGGTAAGGACTTGGTTTATCATTATGAATGTGAAGGGTTCAATTCCTAATACTTGCAACCTATGTGCATTCCTAAGGGGCTAGGGTAAGTAGGCTACATTAAAGTAATTACAGAGGTAGGTTACATACGTTAAGTTATTACCTATTTATCTACTTGTTTTGACCTACCTACCTACCTATTAAAAATACTTTGTGTATGTCAATCATATTTTAGTCATTCATTAAATGACATTTTAGCATTATATATGGTTTGTCTTCTATAACTTATCATTTATGACTATAGGATGAAAAGTGCCACGTCAAACATTAAATGACTACTTGTCTTTTGCTACTTGGCCAGTACAACTATGGGCCTTTAGTCATATAATGTCTAGTATGATTACAAAATTAGTCATATATGGAGTCATAGAATTAAGAATTTCTTCTCGTGTTCTGAATTTTATAGATATTGTGATGCATGCCAAAGAGCTAGAAATTTAACCATGCAAAGTTTAGCTACCAAATGGGTTGAAACTAAAGCACTTAGAACCAACATTGTTGTTATCACAATAATTTTTTCGTGTGAGTGTATTTTAATTAGGTTTGGTTATCCATTAACCTTAGTGACAAATCAAGGCATTCATTTCATCAATGATGTTATTAAGTATTTTACTAATTGTTTTTTGTTGAAACATGTGAGTTCTACTACATATTATCCATAGGGGAATGGATAGGCAAAGTCAATTAATAAGTTCATTGTTAATCTCATTACTAAGTTGGTTAGAAAGAACAAGACAAACTAGGATGAACATTTATCCACTATGTTTTTTTCTTACATAACAATTCATAAAATAGCTATAGGGTATACTCCATACTAATTAGTCTACGGATTGCATCTTTTCAGGCCCACAAAATATGTTCTGCCAACATTTATTGGAGACCACAAAGATGCAAATCCTCTTAGAGTATTAACTAGCAGATTAACAAAGTTGGAAAAACTATAAACTAACAACTACAAGGTGAGGAGACTACTAGGAGTCAATAGTGGAATTGTGCTATCTGGAGCCGATATAAATACATAGAAAGGCAATTCAAGTTTCGAGATCATGTATTCTAGTTTCCAAAAGGATAGAAAACACATCTTGGGAAATTTACCAGAAAGTGGGTTGGTCCATACATAATACCATTTTATCTACCAAATAACATTATGCTTCTAGTGACTTTAGTTAAGTTTGACCCAAACACTATACTTGTAAATGTGAACAAGTTGAAACCTTACAAGTTTTGGATGAAAAAGCACAAACTATAGATCGACCTAAACCAGTGTATTGGGACTAACAAAAAGATATTGAAATGGAAGATGAGCATTTGGACATATCTGTGTTTATGGCACAAATGGTACCAAACAATGGAACTTCTATGCAATAGATGATTGATGTTCCTATGAAATTTGAATTGGATGAATGACATTTAATGATATGTGGCAATGCAAAAATCATTGTTTCAAATCCCAAAACCCTAATAGGTACAACAACACATCAAGGGGTGTGGGAGGTAGCAGTGTCGAATTGGCATGATGTCGATTACGAACATTTTTTAAAAAAAAACTCTTCCAATCTTCACACATCATAATAGATCAAATTGAAAGATTGGTAGAAAAAATAAAAAGAATTAATCAAAAGAAGGAAGAAAAGCATAAAAATTTGATTCGTCAACAAGAGTGAGATGCACAGGAACAGTGGTGCTATCAAATTTAGAAGGTGATGACAAAAACAATCTCCACTTTCTTCAAGCATGGAGACAAGCGACAACTCCATCACCATAAGTTGTGTATAATCTATACCATTCACTGTTCTAGGTGCTTCAAAACCTAATTCTTTTAAGTCTAAGAGGGAAGAAGTAGAGAAACAATATCATGGCATGTTAAACTAAGTCTACACTTTCACTAAAACTAAAGAGGTTGATTTTCACACTAATAGAGCGAGTGTATGCTTAAGAGTTGGAGAGAATTACAACCTTGGTCAGTATGGGAAAGGATGAAAAACGAAAGGCATCTAAAGTAGGATTGGTAGGATTACTAGAACTATAGTGGAGAACACCAAATCATGACTAGCTAGTGGAGTTTCTCAACATTTATTAGATTAAGGGAAAAACTATATATGCTAAGATGGGAGAAAAAACTATTGCAATTGATAAACATTTGATTATAGATGTCTTCAAGATTTCCAACAAAGGTTGGACAAAACAAAAGTAGGTAGATAAGCAAACTACAAAAGCCATGTTTTAGCATATTGCCCTATCAAGAGTGTATGTGAAGGCAGAATAATGGAATGGTAGTAAGATGAAGCCACCCTATGATATTAATATTCCTGCACTAATTCAAGTCATTTACCAAAGCAAAAAATTCTATTATTTCAATGGTAGAAATGCAATATCAATCATGATAGTTATGCAAGGAAAGGTAGTAAATTGGGTAGACACTTTGTTTAAGTAACTACGAAAAGAATTGATAAAATTAACAACCTCCTAAATTAAGGTCATGATGGGAACAATCAAGGTTGATCCAAAGAAAGATGTTGGTCATTCAACATTTGTTATTGAAATTTTGATGTAACACTTCTTCCCCAACACCACTCAATAGATCCCACTATAAGAGGTATCCATTGGAGTACATGATGCATCTACCTTAAGGGTCAATATGTCAAAATTAAAAGAGTGTTTACAACAAACTAAATGACCTCTTGCTTCATCTAGTAAATTACCATGGTAGATGTAGGCCAGGGAGAAGAGAACTTTGAAGGATTCAAAGGAAAAGGAAGAAAAGGAGAAACCTCAAATGATCAAAAGAAAGAATAGATGCAAAAAATAATTCTCAACCCAAAAGTCTTAGCATCCCATACTAAACCAAGACCATAGCAACCTTAGGAAGAAACACAATGACCTACACTAGTTGTAAAGATTCAAAACCTAGAACAGGTGGCCAAATAAAAACCATAGTCAGAAGGTTGTGAGGAGTTTTTGCACACCCTTCCACATGAAGATATACATTTAAAAAACTTATTTGGGGGTGGAATTATTATGTAGTTGTATTTTAACAAGTTATGGTGGTTCAATAGAATGTAATGAAATTCATTAAAAAATCTAATACATTGTGTTCACTTGAAGGATACCAAGACATTTTGAAAAATTCAAAACTCACCATGATGAGATGTGAAGAAGCATTGTGTTGATGTTTAATCAATGTTCATGCTTGATAGTTGACCCCCTTCGTTCCATTCTTCATAATATCTTCATACAATTTCCTAATCTAACATGCATAGGGTTGTTAGAAAGTTAATATTTAAGGAAACAGTGCTATAACATCTTATAAGTTTTTTATTTCTGAAATCAAAAGTTATGCTTCAAAATTAAGAGTTATTTTGACCAGATTTGAAAAAAAAAAAAAAACTTTAACCTCCTTTACTTTCAGCAAATGTACGTCCTTTGCAACAACCCCGATGATGCTAAAATTTTGAGAAAACATTCCACACCTCCTAAATTAAAATTGTTTGAAGTTTGAGACAAATCCAACAATGGATCTAAAAAAAACAATTATTTGAGTAAAGAATCCAAAGGCTTGTTCATGGAAATCATTCTATGAACTCCATTACGACTACTTGCTACACACAACTTCCTTCCATGTTTTTTTGTTTGCACACATTTGCTTCCATGAGCAACATTTCTTCACATAGCAATTAGTTCTCGTCTCACAAATTCATCCTCTTCTTCTTCTAAAGAAAACACAAGATAAAACTTATTTTCACCCATACTTTCCATGACCCTTCCTCGAGCTTGTTCTCCTTGTCCAATGGAAATTGTGGAATTCCTTCCTTCTAATCAATAGCCTCTTCATCCTTCATGAACCAATGAAAATCGAGAATGATTTGATTTTCCAATGGAGTTTATGATGAAAATTTTTGTGCATAATGAAACAGTAAAATGGTTCCATCCTCCAATCAAATAAGATGATAATCCTAATGACCAATGGAATTGAAAAACTCATCATTTTCCTTATCTTGGACATCTTGATGGGGTTTTTGAACTCAATCATTGTCAATTTTGTTTGTTTGACTAAATCAATTCAATGGTATTAGTAACATTTCCATGCACCATTTACTCATTTAATAGTTATTCCTTACCGTGTATTAATTAATTGTGTAGTACATAGTGAATTGGAATTATATTTCCATTATCAGAATTCCCATGTATTTTAAAATCCACTATCAAAATTAGGGCTTCGTGAATCCATTGGAACTAAGGTGTCAGGGTTTTCATGAAATTCCACCATCACTGCCACACATTACACCTACCCTAATTTATATAATAAAGGCATTGACCCCCTTTGAATGTAAGTACCAAATTGAGCTAAGTACCTAACTCACACCATTCGTCACATTCTAGATTTTTGCAGTTATGATCTATCCCCTCTAAGTCGTTTATAAAATCATAGTTCACTTGAGGTAATTCAAGTGGAAATGCTAATATCTAAATTCGAGCCCACTTCTATTTAGGAGCTTAAAAAAAATGAAGATTGAATAAGGATGCATTAGGACTACATCCTAGAATTCTTACAAGTACATCAATAGTGCCTAAAGATTATTCTACAAAATCATTTTGATATTGTAACGGCAAAATGTTAATGTTAGTTATGGACTTGTATTTCCAATATATTAATAAAACCACATCTAATTTTACATCCCTTTTCACCTCTCCATAACATAAAATGGATAATGCATTCTCGAAGGTTTATTAGGTTCTAAAATTAATTAATCCCCACATCAATTTAAATAAGAAAGTTCTTTGCGCTTGGAAATATCCAAAGGTTAATTCAACCATTAATAATTAACACTTGAAATTTTATAAGGGATTCAAATCATTATTACTAAGGAAAATTATGGAACTAAAAGTCAACAACTTGTTGAATTATAATCCATGGCTCACAAAGGTCAAGTTGCTCAATAGGTTCCACCAGCTATAACTCAAAACATCCCATAAGAGCACCAAAAGGAAAACTTTGTATCTCATAAAGAAATCTAGTTGAGTGGTTCCCATCGTGTTCTTCATCTCCCCAACATCACCAATAGGAGTTTTAATTACAAACCATAAAACCAACTGCAAAATCAAGAAGGTAGACCATCATTTTCAATAGGGTTGTATGAATTAAGGGATAGATTTGGCACATATAGGAATGTAAGGCCATCTGTAGAAACATCTAGGGGCACAACTTTAGTTTTCCAAACCCCACACATAGGAGGATCATTACATCATGAGGTAGAGGAGGATCTGCAAATTGCAAGACTATTAACTAGATTTTCTATGAGCCAATACTTTTATCGATAATTGATGAACTGATATTGACAATATAACTAGTAGAAATTGAACCAGTGACACATATTGAATTAGTGAAACCTATTGAACTGGTAGTTTGCAGAACCTATAGTTGACATAATAGGTAGTTAGTAGAACATGTAGTCTACATAACTTGTAGTTGATAAAACATTTAGTTAGCAAAAGTAGGTAGTTAGGAAAACATGTAACAAAATTTAAAAATTCTAACTATTCATAACAATTTTATTGGCTAGTTTTTATTAGTTAATTAGAGCAAGAAGTTTCATTAAAAAATATGATTGTTTATTACAATTTTACTAGATATTTTTTATTAGTTGATTAAAATAAGGTATTTTATCAATTAGTTATTGTTTAGGTGATTAGCATAATGCATTTCAAACTTCAAACTTCAAATATAAACGAAGGATGGCAGAAAATGAGAGACTTCAAATCTCTATTTTCTATACTTACTTTTTGAAATTTCTAATTTATAAACTTTGATCTCTTAATATAATTTTGTATTTTCATTACAAGTTGGAATACATGTTAGCATTGAGTAGTTTGTACATGTTCATAATTTAGGAAAGGATATTTGCATCAAGTGGGAAAAAAAATATCTTGTTAACAACGACTGTTCCAACATGTAGCAAATTATAATAGGAAGATGGAATAGATTATGATTGAATTATCAAGACTCAAATTGATGTGTGAAAGGAATGAAGTAGAAAAAAGAAGTTGGAAAATAAAGTTTTAGTTGCACAATAGGAGGTTCACAAATATGATCTCTATAACTCTTGAGGACAACTTCAATACTTTACGTTTATTCAATATGAAGCAGGTCTAAGTGGAGAGGCTTAAGAAGTTCAATCAAGTTCACTTGTAGATTTGAATCGAAGAAATACTACAAATGAGGTTGTGGATGAGCACATTATAACACAAGTTGAAGGGCATGTTTCAGTAAAAGTCTAAGTAGAACTAGAAGCACAACAAGTATCTACTCACATATAGGCACTAGATTATGCTATAATTATGGATGTCTCTCTAACCACCTTGTTTATTATAACAATTATAATAATAACAACTTCACCAGAGGAAGGAGATAATGGCCATACATTGACCATCATAGAAGTACAATAGTAGGAATGACTACAACCAACTTTATAGATTGATCTAATTCATGTAATGGAGGATCAATAGTTTGTAAAACCACATAATATAGTTGTAAAGCGGACAAATGTAGAGCAAATAGGAACAAGGGATGGTTTATTTTGTAGTTTTTAGGTTTTTTTACTCTAGATATTTTTAACAAGATTTCGAAGAAGGAATCCAAAGTACAAGGGGGTAATGTTTAGGGCAAGATTGTACTATAGTAATCAAACTAAATAAGCATAGGGAGTAGGCACTATGATGTTTATTCTAAGAGATGCTAAACATGGCAAGTTTAGTAAGTAAAAAATAGGTGAGATTAGGATTGTTGAGGTGGAGTTCAAATGGTGCTTTAAGTGGGAAAGTTGAAGATGAAGAAGGCATTGGATATTTTGTTTAAGGGGTATGTCTTCACTATTTTTGTTATTTTTGGGAAGTTCAATATTGGGAATACAAGGAAAATAAAGAGCACAACAATAGTTATGCATATGGAACAATTTTGAAAAAGTAAATAGAATTGTGGAACTATGAACTTGGATCTTTTTTTTTAGTTTCTTTACAAGATTTGTTTTGTTTTTATTTTTGATAACAACACTATGAAAAATCAAGTCCTTTGCAACTTGTCTTATGAAACTAAAAAATGTCCTTTAAAACTAGTTTGAGTTGCAAATTAATTCTAAAGGACATTTTTTAATTGCACAAGACAAGTTGCAAAGGACATGAATTCTCATAATGCAATATGAGCAATAAATTGTGGCAATAGTCTGACAAATTCATAACTATGTAAATATTGGGGTTATGAAGACATGTTGTTAAGAACATTTTAGAATTTTTTTAGATTTTTAATATAGATTTTGTATAATTAAAATTGAATATGTATAAAAACAGAAAAAACTACAATTGAAACAATAATAGAATATTAAGATTTACCACCTTTAGCTGTTGATATTATGAGGTTTCATATGCCGAAGAAGTTAAAAGGGGTGCTTTTAATAGAGCGTTCAATTATGCCTTGAATTCATTCTACTTGGCCTCCTTTTTACCCCTTTTCTACCTCCATACTAATGCCCCCAACTTGAGCAAGACATATTTTTTGAAGAAAGTAAAGTAGTTTTGCATTTACTACCACCATTTTCATTGCATTATTCTTCCACTTAGCCACTTAAGTCTACAAATTTTCCACCATTTTTTTTTGGTAACTAACCTATGTCTTTAGCTTCATTACCATCTACCTTGATTGCCTAAACTCTTCATGTAATAGCACTACCGCCTTAGTTTCTTGCTTTCCTTCCTCCACAATTAATTTACCATTTTGGCTCATGATTGTAATTACTTTTTCATTAGGCTCACTAAGGTGTTCAATGAAGATGTCCTTGTCACCCCTCCCCTACCTATCATGCTCCTTAAATTCAACAATTTTGTAGTTCAAGTGAAAGTTATTTTCAGTTTAAGCATCAATTAACTTTCGCTAATAATTATCGTCTACCTCCAAATCACTAGAATTTAAAAAAAAATCTATGATTCCATAAATGACTAATTTTGTAGTCATACCATACATTATATGACTAAAGGCCTTTAATTGTAA
This sequence comes from Sphagnum tenellum, assembly GCA_963921925.1. NCBI lineage: Eukaryota > Viridiplantae > Streptophyta > Sphagnopsida > Sphagnales > Sphagnaceae > Sphagnum > Sphagnum tenellum. Next base: position 7,104,840 of record OY998155.1, read on the forward strand.
TAAACGAATAACAAAGGACAAACAATCATTGAATGTTTGACGTGGCATTTTTCATCTTATAATCATTAAGGGTGAATGCATAATTGAGTGTCTCAATATCGACATAAATTACACTCCTTATAAGTTCATACAAGATTGTTTTAAATGATTCAAATGTACATGGTTGTTATTATTTAAAAATATATTATTCTAATATTTGAATAATACATCATCAATCACTTACAAACCTTCCCAAATCTATGTGATGACTTATATTTAATGTAGTGATGTCATTTTTTTATTTGGAAGTCTTAAAAGAAAAATCGCCAAAGTCTAAATGAATAATGACCCATGTAAAGTTATTAAAAACATATGCTTTTGGGACAAAGAAATTGAAAAAATAAATAAATGTGCAACTCCTGTGGAATTATGAAAATATGGTCAAATTTTAACCATTGCAAAGTTTTTAATTGTAAAATGGTTAAGGTTTTCAAAGAAAAGATTTTTATATGAATTTATCATCTTGTACTACATCATGTATTGAGTCCCAATAATGTTTTTGGAATGTGAATCAATATAATTTTTTCCATTTTGTGATGGTCTAGTTAGATGACCAATCCATATTTTTCAACTTCAAAAGTCCATTACTACTAGTAAATGAGTTTTTTATGAATAAACAATCACACAATTCTTTTCATAATGAAGTTGCGAATCTAAATCCAAGTTTCAATTAGTAGATATAAGGATATATTGATTACGATATGCATTTGAATAAAAGGTACCAAAGGAAAAAACATTGTTTTGTTGCAAAAGTGAGCCACTCAATTGTGTATCTACCTTTAAGGACAAGTCATAGAGAACAAGCCTTATATAATGCTAAAGTTTCATATAAAAATGATTAAAATATGATTGGCAAACAGTAAACGATTTCAATACTCAAATTTATACCTAAATTAAAATCATTTTTTCTGGATTATTATTAAAATATATTCTAATAAGTAGGTACATAGGTAGGTAATAAGTCTAGGTAGGTTGAAAAATGCATGCACGTAGGTAAGTAGGTAGTAGCTTAACCTACTTAACCTAATTTACATAACCTATGTAACCTACCTATGTTACTTTAGTCTAGCCTACTTACCCTAAACTTTTAGCAATGCACATAGCTTGCAAGTATTAAGAATCAAGAACCCTTCACCTTCACAATCATCCAAGTCCTTACCAATGGACTACAACATCAAAAGGTGTTTAATTTTGATTAAGTTTTTTATTTCACATGTTTATTCTATATCACTACAAGATTATGAAGTAGGTAGCAAGTGGTAGGAGGGTCATCAAAATTCTTAAAGATCAATTTATAAATCATGATTTGAAACATGTTCAATGGAATATATTATTTTAATGATTCATTAAAAATGCAATCTTAAGGGCAAGTAGTATAATTTGGACCCAATTGTGAAATGAAAAAAGTTTTTAAAATTTTAAAATGTGGTATCAATGTTCGTTACTACAAAAATGGGGTTTAATTTAACCACCCAATTCATTATGGGGCTTTAAAAGTGAACTACACCACCATAAATCACCATTTCATTGTGCCATTTTAGTTAAAACCAATTTAGGTGACCATACCCTTACACCATTTCACTTCGAGTGAAACCTGAAACATTCTTGCCCATGTCTAGTAGAAGCAATTTTCTAGGGTACTAATTCACTAAGGTTAATTTTTTTGTATTATCCAAATAGTTTTTAAAATTTTAAATAAAATCTTATAATTTGTGATTAATTACTATATTTCATTATGGTTATGTATAAAATTATTAAATATAAGCATGACAAATATAATGTACATGTATTTATTTATGTATGTTAAATATAACATGACATTATACTTAATGGTTAAATTTAGGTAATAACCAATACATAAATTTAACCATTAACTAAAATACAATATAGAGAATTACTTGTTCCCATAAATTATTAGTTATTTTAATTTAATATGAAATATTAATACAAGTTTTTATTAATTAAGATCATGATTTTTTAACATTTCATTTATATTTCCATAAATTCATTTGCATTAAAAAAAATGGAACTTGTCAAATCATATTTTTTCTTAAAGAAATATTTTGTGAGTTTTTCTTAAACCACACAATTCAAATGTGTTTTCCTTTAAATGGTTTGAAAGTTTATGTTTAAAAAAAAGATATGTGTAGACCTTTGAAAAAAGTTCAAGAATGAATTTCCATTTATTTCATATGAACAAGATATGAAAAATAGAATATATGATAAAGTTTGATTTGTAAAACAATCTTGTGTAATTGTGACATATCCAAATTTTTACAGCTTTTATCACAAAGTAAAGTGATGGTTGGATGCTAAAAATGATGGAATGTCTTTTGGGAAACCAAGGTTCAAACCTTGCTACTAACAGTTCCATATATGGATTGTATATTGACCACATACATACCATATATTGATAATATTGTTAACAACATATAATAAAATATTGTAAAATATGGCAAATTCACTAATAGAGAATGCATTAAGTTTGTAACAACTAGTCCCAATCACTTAGGGACATAAGGAATTCAACAAATTTAATGTGTAATGAAATTGGGAGAATCCATTGAAAGTGTAATGATTTTTTGTGAACTCGGCCACACCCTCTACCAAAGGTTTTAAAAAATCTATTTTCAATTTACTTTCCAAGTTTGTATTATTATCACAATTGCACAAAGTAATTTTTTTCACATTCATGGGAAATTATTTATAAAATTCAAGCATATGATGCATGTTTAATCACTGTCTACACCATGTTTTTTAACTACAAACATACATTTTCATTTTGCACATATATAAAAAAGTAGATGATGAACACCTTTAAACCTATCATAAGGAAAAGCTACATTCGAAGGGCTCCACATTGTCATAATTTTAAAATTGATGAATTTCAACAAATGTGTATCAAAATTGACAATGTTTAAAACATTAATAACACATTATTTTCAATTTTTTTGATTTGGAAAGTGTATAATGCACATTAATGAAAAAAATCTTATCATTGATCATAAATACTTTAAAACCTTAAATGTTCCTTAATTTTATAATGGTTTTTGTTGTTACTTTATGTTTACTTGCATGTAATTTTGACAAAGTACATAAAATATTCACTTTATTTCACTTACACCCATATTGTTTTGAATTTAAAGTATAGGATTCAAGGTTGAGGAAATAGTAAACTTGTTTCATCATGACAATAAATATAACTTGAAAACTATTTGTAAGTTGCATTGCAAATTGCAACCTTTGTAGATATCCATCAATAAAGCTTGTAAGTCTTGGAGCCTAGAAAGAGCCCATTGCATAGGCTAATCACTCTTATTTACCTATGTGGGACTTTTCAAACAATGTTTTACATTGAAGAAATGCCTTTTAATCCTTGGACCAAAATCTCATATACCATTCCAAGGAATGAAAATGATCTTCAATAGCTTGAATTTTTAATTTAGTTGATGGAGTCTGAATGAGGGAAGTTCCTATTCCATTATTGTGTTCAATTTTTCTTCTTAGATATGTTATGTACAATTGGAGATCAACAAACTTAAAATTTGTCTTGATTATAGGTATTTGAATAAAATGGTTAATACGTTTCAAGATGCATTAACTTATTGGGAAACAATTGTTCTATGCTATAGCCATCAAACACAATGTAATGTTACTAATAAACTATCTCAACCATTGACTCAATATGTTACACAAATGGTTGTAAATAGACTCTCCTTTATTGTCCCTACATGTGTTAAATATAATTGTGTGGACATTAATTCCTTAATGATGCTTTGAGCATGTAGTGGTGATAACGGGATTGGTTGTAAGGTAGTTTAATTTTTGTGTCACAATTATCTTTTGCAAAATGTCATGCATTTAACACACCATAAAATCAACATTATGTCAAATTTGTGATTAGATTTAGATAATTAACTTGAATTAGAAAACCCTATATTAAAAAAACATATATGCACCTAATATGTAGTAATGAACTTTTGAATGGCCTTAAATGGTCCACATTTAAGTCCATATCTTAAATCATTTTTTGATGGATTTCAAAAAAACTTCTCTTAATATGTTTATTAAGAAAATTCTTACATGATTTTTCTTGATATGGATTTTAGTAGTTAATTAACCACTGTGCAATTCTTCATTTAACTAATGATATCATATTATACTACCATTTTCACACTACATATGGACTTTTGGTTGAAAGCATGTTATGGGTGACCCACAACTTTTGTTCAAAGAAAGTGATGTACAACAAATATCATAATAAACAATAGGCTCAAATCTTGATGGCATTCTTTCGCAATTCTAATCATGAGCAAAAAGCTTCAGAATGTGCATGACAACATTTTGAAACCCAAAGTTCATTTTGAGTTTAAATTCATTTTGATCCAATAATTAAATGGATAAAGTCAATGTACACATAATATATAACATATATTCTTTTGATGACTGTAGAGTTTCATGTTTGTGATTCAAGAAACATTACTAAACAAAAGAAAATTGAAAACATAATGCAATGGTCACTTATAAAATTTTCTCCTTTTTCATATTGTAGGGTCAAAGCATGATCAAGTATAAAAATAAAAAAGAGTTCATAGTGCAAAAATTGAATCTTTTGAAATACACAAATGAAAGTAGAAAATTCTTTGTTTATTTTGAAGAAATACATATACATATGTTTAGGATACTTGTGTAGCTATCCTTTTTAGATTTGAAAGTTGAAAAATTGAAATTAATGGTCTACTTGCAATCTACTTTATGCAAGTATGCACAAATGTTCAAAATTAAAAGTATGGAACAAGTATGTCATAAAATGGTGGAAATAGAAATTTAACAATGTGGTGCATTCTATGAATATTAGATGCACATTCTAGAAGTCCAAACTTGTCAAGTAATGTGCTTGTTCGGCATAAAAGTATTTTCAAGTGTGAAAATTGCACAATTTTTCAATTGACTACTTTTAACCTAATTTTTCTTATCCAAATGAGGTGCAAGAGAGTGTTCAAGAAATGTTTTAATGTATAGAAGGTATCAAGACAAAATTCAAGTCCAAAAATAGATTTTGTTTGTTAATGATTAGCAAAAATGGGAAGTAATCAAGTAAGTCCAATCCTAGAGATGTCCAAGCATGCGTCTAGAGCAAGATATCTAGACCATTGTATTTTGAACTGACAATGCCCTTGATACCTAATAGTAAGTAGTAACATATTTGCCGCTACTTAATATTAACCTAGAACCATTAGGTTTTTATTTCCACTTTGGACATACACAAACTTGTCAATCTTGCATCTCACCTAGAAAGATGTGTTGTGAGTGTCGTGACATGCATTGTTTGATCCCATTTGAGCTTGTCTATTCATATTGTTGAAAGATTTGTGGGTATCTTGTTTTTGTATTTGTTCTTTTAGTGTTACCATTGTTGAAGTTTTGTGTGTGGACACTCTAAATCTTCAAACTCACAATTGTGAAATTGCTACTCGCTTTGTGAAGGTTGCAATTCAAAGTATCAAATTCATTACAAGAAATCTTGTATTACGTTACCATCCAATTTGCAACTACATGTGATTGTTTGTCATTTGTAACTATGTTTTATAATTTTTACAACTAGTAACCATCTTTTTAGTTTTTTTACTATTTTTGTGACTATGGTGCAATTACTAAATTGTACAACCTTTCATATTGATTAACTTCTTGGATTTTCATTAAAAAATAGGCTTTTATGTTCAATTAATTATAAATTTAATAGTAATTTGATTACTTTTGTGGTGTGCCTATACATTTTAGGTATAATAAGGCAGGGTTGTCACTGTGTTTGTGCGTCCTTCATGATGTGTCACCAACACTATGGCAGCCAAAAACTTTTCAATCCCCGTCGAAAGCTTTCCAAAACACATGACACACCCCTTTTTTCAATCCCTATTGAACAATGGTGGTCTATCGGATGGTGATTGAAAATTTTTGGTCGCCCAAGGGGGTACAAACCTATGTTATCATTTTTGAAAAAAAAAATTCAACCCCCATTTTCCCTCTTGGGTGATGGAAAATTTTGAGTCACCATCTGATGGTGTGGATGTGTTGCCATTCGACAAACTGCCACTATTTGATGGTGAATGAATTTTTTCAATCGCAAAAGAAAGACGCAATGTTGGCGATTAACAATTTTTAGTTGCCAAAAGGGGCTGACCAAAATGGGACAAAGTGTGGCAATCGAAAATTTTCGGTTGCCATTTTATCATCACTATTGTTTGGATGGCGACCAAATTTTTCATTCACCACAAAAGGGGGGTTGTCATATGTTACATGTTACATGCTTCATTTTTTTGGCAATAGAAAAACTTCAGTTTGAAAAATTGTGACAATTAGATGGTGACCATATTTTTTAAGTAGCCCATCCTTGTGGCAACCAAAACAAGCAAAAGGGGTTTGTCTTTTCCCCCTTTTTGTTCTCCATTTGACAACGACGAAATCCATTTCGTTCACCATCCAATGGTGGCAATCAAATCTAGTGGCAATTGAATCCATTTCAGTCGCCATCTAATAGGGGCAAGCAAATTTGATCAAGGTGAATGAATACAGTTGCCATCTAGTGAAAACCCTTCATTTTGTTTTTTTGTTCTTTCACCACCAATTGGGTTTTTTTTCCCCTTGTTTTTGGTTTCTCCCCGCTTTGTTTTATTAGTTTTCTTTACTTTTATAAACCTTTTTTTTCCTTTTTTGGTATTTTTTTTTCATCCCTCCTTTCATTTTTGTATTTTTCTTTAATTACTAAGCCCCCTTTTTGTTTTGTTTTCCTCTTTTTGTCATTTTCGCCGTTTGTTTTTTTCCATTCTTCTTTTGTTCCCAACCTTCATTTTCACTCTTTCTTCTTCTTGCCATTTCTTTTCACCCTCTACTGAGTCTTGCCAATATTTTCTTTTTGTTCTTATTTCTTTTCCTTTTTTTCCATTCTTCTTTTTCCTTTCTTTTTCTCCTCCCCTTGTTTCTTATTACCATTTCATGCCCTTTCTCTTCATGCCCTTTTGGGCGACTGAAAACATTTGGTTGCCATTGGATAGTGGGGGTGTATCAGATGGTGACCAAAAGAATTTGATCACATTCCAACATATCCCCACCATCGAATGGTGACTAAAGAATTTCAATCACCATCCGACGATGCCGCTGTGTTTGATGGCAATTGAAATTTTCAGTTGCCAACAATTAAGGGGGGGGGGGGGGGGGGGTGTGCATGTAATATCATTTTTGAAAAAAAAAACCCATGCCCTCTTGGGCCATCGAAAATTTTTAGTCGCCATTTGATGGTGGGGGTGTGTCAAATGGTGATTGAAAAAATTTGGTTGCCATCCCAAACACACCCCAACTGTCTAATGGTGACCGAATGTTTTTAGTCGCCAAGAAAGGGGGCATCTCATTTTTTTGGATCCAAAAACATATGACGCACTCCCCTTCTATGGCAACTAAAACATTTTGTTTGCCACAAAAAGGGGCAACTGAAATCCATTTTTGATCACCATTTGTAACAAGGGTTGTTCAAGTGTTAATAAAATTTTCCCACATCCATCTTGGACATGGTGTTAAGGATGCATCAAGATGAATCGACATGACACTAGATTAATTGGTTACATCACGTTAGTTTTGACAACCTTGCAATGAGGTGTTTTGAACTACAAATTAAAAATGTATTTAACATGTAGTCAAGGTACATGAAGAATTATTAAAACCTATTCAACATATTTAAATGTATTTAACCTATATTCAATGCATATAAAACACATATTATTTCATATTATGAACTTAAAATTTAAAAAATCTTCTTGATTCTATATTATGGTTTGTCTATAATTATACCATGTTTACTAATGTATAATTATTTTATAATGGGGATGTCATATTATGATGACATAATCTTAATGTCAAACCAGTATTCATTATTTATAAAATAGTAATATCAACAAATTGATTAAATATTGTAAACTATGGAATAATAATCAATTGATTAAAATGAAAACTATGAAATAATATTGAATCAACTAATTTTATGTATTATTTAATTAATAAATTCAAAAATAAATAAATAATTAGAAATTATTTTAAAATGTTAATTAATAATTATATCTGATTATATAACCAATTAGATTATACTGAATATTACTAATTTACTTGATATTTTTTCATTTCAAGCTATTAATCAAGCTTCAAACTATATATAACTAATGAAAATTTTAATTATTAATTAATCAATTTCCATTTACTTATCTTATCATTAAAATTATTTATCAATATTTATGGTAAATAATAAATAACCATTATTTAATTAATAGTCCTGTAATTTATAAAAATATAAATTCAATTTTCACAAATTCAAGTATCTAGTTATTATTAATGATTAATTAAATTTATTTCATGTTTACACAATTTTATTTTTATTTTTTTTCCACTACCCAAATTCATTAGGTTTTTAATAAAATATGAAAATTTTGACTAATATGTAACTTGTATGGTTTTGGTAAAAAGAGAGTAGTTGATTAAAACATTTTTAATGAAATGGTTTTTAGTTGTTTTGGATAGTCACATGTTGCATTAGATAATTATTAATTAAAAAATATGACATGGATATATGAAGTCCCAAGTTAATATGACATGGAATAACATGTCACATCATCATATAATTTATGCTTAGTTTATTTTCTTCGTGTGGATCATGGACTCATGGATTACATTTTTGTCACAATAGGTTGTGACAAAAATTATTATTATTATTTATTATTTATTTTTGGATTTCCGATTTTCTTAGCAAATTTTTTTTAAAACACCATTTTAAACATGATGTTTGTGTATTCACCATGATGTATATGTTTGTAAATTGCATTTGTACAAGGTATAGTAAGACATGTATCCATTAAGGATTGAACCCTAGACCTCATGCAAACATGTTAAAGTCTTAACCATGAAACCACTTCAACACTTTAATAATGATGAAAAAAGTTTCTTATTTTTTTCATGAAATTGTTTAAGACATTCAAACTTTAACACATACGTTTTCTTTCACAAAATGTATTCAAATGCTATGATGAAAACATGAACTTGAAGTTTATTCAATAATGTATTCAAACAAATTATTATAATTTACAAAAATTACAATGTTAAAAAAAAACTTAAAATAACATTTCATGAATAAATCAACAAAAATATTTTTGATTAAATTGACCTAAAATCTGAATTCAAAAGTGCATTTATGAAGTATGTTATTTAAAAAATCATTACATAGAATTTGTCCAGTTTTTGAAAAATTGCAAGTTTTTATTTTGCCCAATATGATTAGGTATAATTTTATTTCATTTTTAAAGAAGATTGCCACATTTTGTTGTACACAAGTTGTGAAGTTGGAAAATTTGTTTAAATCTTTCAATATATAGTTATTTCCAATATTTTCAAAACATTAACAATATATATTGTATACTTGGCCCGAAAAAACTTTTCTTTCAAATTTTTTTTGGGATGTTGTTTGCCCCCTTAAATTGGCAAATTTTGGCCTTAAATTTTTTTTTCTTTGAATAGTAAATATAGTCATTTAATTATCAAGACCGTATTTTTTTAGCACCATTAATCATACACTAATACTAACGATTAATTACACAACTTTGAAAAAAAAATCACAACATATTTTTATTCTAATTTTAGAATATATTTTACATATGTTTCTTTTGTAAAAGGAATCACAATTTAATTTGGTGAAATTTTGGGTTTAAATAGTTGAATTAAGCCCCCTTCCACCAACCAACATGTTTTTTTAGTTTCAATTTTCTTAATTTCATAATTCTTGTTGGGAAAAAAATGAAAAAAAAAGGGGAAAATTCAAGGAAAATAGTAAACAACAAAAAACTTGCCAAAAAAATTGGGATCAAAAATTTGAAAAAAATTTGTTACTTCTAATGATTAAAAATTTAAAAATAATTATAATCATTCCAAACTTAAACACATAAACAATTCCAGACATCAAATTTATTTGAAAACATTCAAGCACAATCTTTCAAATCATCATAAACGTTATCCAAGTTTTTTGAAAATATACAATATATATTAATGATGTAACCAAAGGTTTTTTGTGGTGAATTTCCAGCATGTTGCAAGCATTAAAGGGCCATCAACATCAACAAAGGGATTTATAAAAAAATTAGACATATATATTTTTTAATAAAAAAAATATAGTTATTTCAAATTATGTATTAGTTTTTAAAAATATACGTTTTTAGTTTCTTAAAAATGATATAATTCTACAATGGGTTTTAGGACTTGTGATCAAAATATTGAGATATTTTGATCAATAATGTATTAAGAAGTAATTTAAAAATTAAATTTATTTAAATAAATAAAAAACTTCAGATTGCATGTCATGAATAAATCTCAATTTTTTTTGGTTTAAATTGACCTAGAATCTTTATAAATTCAGAGATAATTTTTAAATGCATTCATTAAATATTTTACATTTTTATTTTCAATATGTTTAATTTCTATGGAATTGCATGCTTTTATTTTCCTCAACATGATTACATACAATTTATTTATTTAGTTTTGCAATGTTGTTAAAATGGTAATCATCCATAAAACAATTGCCACATTTAGTTATAAATAAGTTGTGTAGTTGGAAACTTGTTTAAATCCTTCAATATTATGGTTACTTACTATATTTTTATTGTAAAAATTTGACAACATACATATTTAAATTTTTTTAAAAAAATCTTTCAAAAAACCTCTTTCTTAATCTTATTGCCCGTTTAATTGGCCTGAATTAGCCAAAAGAAAAAACATTAATTAAGTGGTCAATATATCCATTTAATTATCAAGACCATATTTGTTTAATAAGATGAATCATATACTTATACAAATAATGAATTACTTAACTTTGAAAAACAAATCACAACATATCATAATTGTTTTAATGATGTGAAAATATATGTTACATTTTTTTCCTTATTAAAAGTAAAAGTAAAATTTTAATTTATAATTGTTTTGAAACTTTTGGTTTAACCAATTGAATCCCCCCGCCATGTCCCCAACAACCAACATATCTTTTTGGTTTTGAATTTTCCTAACTTGCCAATTCTTCTTGGGAAAAAATCGAAAAAATAATGCAAATCCAAGAAAAAATGTAACAAAAACAATTGAGATCACAAATTTCAAAGAGAAAAGGTTATTCATAATGGATAAAAGTTTAAAAGTAGTTTAATAATTTCAAAGTTAAAACACATAAAGAATTCCAATATCAAATTTATTTGAAAAAATTTAAGTTTCAACTTTGAGATCGTTATAAATCTTATCTAATTTTATTGGGATTTCAGAATAAATATTAATGATGTAACTAAGTTTTTTTTCTTATGAATTTCCACAATTTTGCAAACACAAAAAACGTCATCAACATGAACAAATGATTTTAAATTCATTTTATATTTTTATATTTTTAAAATGATATAATTCTACAATGGGTTCTAGGAATTGTAACCAAAATATAAATATACTTTAACAAATTTGTGCCTACATATATGGCTTATAGCCAAAACATGGTTAAAGTTTTTTATCAATGATTTTGAAGAAGATTACAAAATTGAAGAAATGAAAAGATTAAGAAATCATTTATATCAATATTATTATCACCATTTATAATTACTTCATTTAAATTTTTTTAAATGATTTTTAAAAATTCATTTGTAAATATCTAAACATAAACTTGTAACAAAATAAGCTTTGAGAAATTGATAAACCATGTTTTAAAATAAAAATAATAAGTATAAAATATTTTTCGTAATAATAATAATAATAATAAATTCAAAGTTTTTTTAACATGGATTTTAAAAATCATACACCAAGAAAAAATTGGCGAAAAATTTTGGGATAATTTTTGAGATTTTTTCTTGGTGTGGCATTATGAACATTCATAATAATAAACTTGTCCATGATGCCTAAAACAAACAAGGGAATTTTTTTTTTAATTAACATAATTTTATAAGAATTCAAGATATGAAAAAATTATAATTTAACGGTTTACATGCATCCTAGACTTTGCATGTATGAACATTTTGACCTAATCATTGACCCATTCAAATATAAATGTGAGACTTCCCAAATTTTTAAACATCTATTTCAAAAAATTCTAGTGAATGCAAAATGCAGTTCATGAGTAGTCAATGTAACAACATTCAAAGTGAATGATTCAACTTATGTGCAAATGTTAATAATTCAAGATATGAAAAAAAATTCACCAACCCATTCAAGTATAAATGTGAGGCATTAATTTGTTATGTGTGTTTCAATATATACTAGTAAATGTAATATGCAACATTTGAATAGTGATTTTAATAAGCTCACAGTGGATGTTTTGATTCATGTAAAAATATTGATAGTTCAAAAAACATGAAAAATTCACCAAACCATTGAAATATAATTGTGATACATTGAATTGCATGTGTTTTAATATATTATAATAAGTGCAAAATATAATTTTTGAGTATTGGTTTTAATATATTGAAAGTGAATGGTTCAACTAACTGGAAAGATGTGAAAAAATCATTAATTCATTCTAATATAAATGTGGGGCCTAAAATTGTTGCATATGTTTTTAAAATGATGGTAAATATAAAATAAAACTCCTAAATAATGGTTTCAACATGTTAATAGTTGATAATTTTTTAAAATGAAAAAAATCATTAACCCATTATAATACATTGGGTAAATAAAATTAAACGCTACCTTTATCTCCACATCAATAATTTTAAATTATTAAATAGTTAAATAATATCCAAATTGTACTCATAAATGAACAACATAATGAATGTAACAACTATGAATAATATTGATTATTGAGTAATGCAACAAAGCACTTGCAACTTAAGATGACCAAATGTAATTGAAATGTAATCACAATGTGTGGAGATGGAAAAGGACAATTTTTTTTTCTTATGTTAGTTCATAAGTTCAAAACTAAAAATTAATTTTTATTAATCAGTTTAAATTTTATTTTAAATTAATTAATATTTAAATTTATAATTGAATTAATATCCAATTAATATTCAATTAATTATCTAATAATTAATATTTTATTATTAAATATTAATTAATTAATAATTATGTAGGTTAGAGAAATATTAATTAAAATTTCACAAATTTAGTTATATAGTTATTATTAATGATTAATTAGATTTTATTATCTTTTAAATGATATTTATAAGTTAAATAAGTTATAATTTCATGATTTAATATATAGTTAATATCGAGTTTTTTTACTTTTTATTATCTAATAATTAATTATATTAAATAGTCAGTCAATTATTTATTTATTTGATAAATAAAATTTAAAAGCTTAAGTGTCAGAAAAATTTGTTAATAAATAATTGATTAAATTTTTTTAAAAAAAACTAATGATTGAATTTCGTAAAATAATTACATATTATCGATGAATTATGATTATGAATTAATGATTCATTAGTAAAAAATATGAAATAAAAATGAATATTACTTTCAAAATTAAATAATTAAATAATGGTAGGTAATTATAGGTTATCTTCTATTTAGGAATTAATGGGGGACCCCAAAACTACATAGGAAGTTTTAAACAAGTTTAGTATATTCAAATCATCGTGGTGTGGAAGTTGGATTTTGTATAAATTGTGAAGATGTCAAAAAATTTGAACAAGGATTGTAACATGTCGACAAAGTCGTTGTATTATGAAAACCTTGCACATGGACATCGAATTTGGGTTTCATACAATAAGCCGAAACCATATTTGGATGGTTCTCTACATCATAGTGAAAAATACAAGATAACTTCACTACCATATGTGTCATTGAATTCAATTTTGAAGATTAATTATGGACTTTCCTAGAAAAAAAATATCGTGGTTCATCATCCAACAATTCAAGGAGACATTGAACAACCCTATGTTTAAGATTGAGTCCACCAAGAATTCATGAACATTCTTTTCCTTTCTAACCTTGTTTTCCACATGTGGGAGATCATTTTTGTTGAATGGGAAAACTACAACATTCTAGATAACAATGGAAAGGTGTTGACATTTCCTCCAACACCAACTGGAAATTTAACATTTGCTTGTCTTTCCAACATGAAAGAAAAGCAACTAAAGAAACTAACTTAAGGTTTACGTGCAAAAATAATCACTATCCATGATCATCCCACAAAGGGGGGAAAAAGACTTGACTTAAAAATTGATGCATGAATTTACCAAACTCTTGAAAAGAAAGGTCATCATTTGGAATGAAATTATGATTCATTTTGGATTTCATAAACTAACTACCAATAATCAAAAACCATATTTTAATGAGGCCTAGAGTGAGAAGAAAGGGAATCATTAACTTAACAAAATGCTTAGATTCTCAATTTTGGATTTTGAACTTGTGAGCCATACCAACATGGCCATGGTTAGTAGTCTCAATTTTTAAGAATTGCGTTAAGGATATTCAAGTGGGATGAGGTTATTAGCGATTTTTAATAACTTTGTGTTAGAATAGGGGTTGATGAATGCGCACAGTGTGTAGGGAGTTGTTTTCTTTTCTAAAATATGATATTGGTTGGGTTGGTTCTTTTCTTCTGCAAAAAGTTGGTAGACCAGAATTTTAAAACCTCAGTGCCATAATTAGGGGTGAGAAATCTCTAGAAGGTTGGGGGGAGAAAAACAAACACCAAAATTCACGGTGTGCAACAAAACATTGATTTTGTTTTAGTATTTGACAAATAGCAAGGATGTTGAGAATTTATGAAGCAAGTGAGAGGGGGTTAATGAAAGGCCCAATAGAGATAGAATAATCTTTAAATCGTAGGAACATAGGATTAATTCTAATCAACTTAATGATTAAGTAGATAATGTGATAGTGCGCCAATGGTAATAGGAGTTTCATAAGGACTAAAACATATATTTAGATCATGAATAAGCTCAACAAGGAACTACAAGTACATGTTAAGTCCTGGGCTATGCCATAGTGATAGTTCATAAATGGAGGAAATCTAGAACGTGTCGAATGGTACGAACTAGGTAGTCTGCCTTGCTATTAGAAGGCAGTCAACGAATCGGACCGTGCAACCAATGATAGTGTCCAACGCCAATAATTGAAGACCAAGCGAAGATAGAAATGTCTTTAGTTTTGTAGCAACCTTCACAGATAGTTTCAAGTTTGTCACCAAAAGCAAGGTTGGCTTGTAACAAGACCACCAATGTGCAAGAGTTCAACGAAATACAATAGTATTCAAGCTCGAGGGGGTTCAACTTTAAGATGAGCACACACCTCTCGAGGTTTGGGTTCTTCGTCATGAAAATGCTGCGTTAGGGTCAAATCTAAAAATGACTCTAAATGCGAACTTCATTCACTTGTGCGGCTTGGGGCTCGTAAGATGTGACAATGCGCGACGCCATAATTTCAAAGAAGAAAGGAAAGATCTTCAACAAAATCAAATCGGCAATGAAGGTGAGAGGGACTTGTGACATCAAAATATGTGATTGTAATTTATAGGCCAAAGAAAAGGAAGGGAATGTGTAAATAATGGCCTAGGACCATGGTAAAGTAAAACCTTAATGTTAAAGGATGAAAAATAAAGGTCTAAGTGAAGTTGTTTGGGGGGAAAGTGGGAAGAGGTAGAAAAGAACCTTCTCTTTGTCCCTCCATTGGCCACCAAGCAAAGAACCTTCTGCTTTTCCTTCCATTGGCCATCAAGCAAAGAACCTTCTCCTTCTCCTTCCATTGGTCACCAAGCAAAGAACCTTCTCCTTCTCCTTCCATTGGCCACCAAACAAAGAACCTTTTCCTTCTCCTTCCATTGGCCACTAAGCAAAGAACCTTCTCCTTCTCCTTCTCCTTCCATTGGCCACCAAGCTTTGGATCTACCTTCACCTTCCTTCTCCTTCTTTTTAAAAGGCGGACTCGGATGATCGAGGTTTTTTTTTTTCCCCGAGACATAATTTTCAATTCAATCTTGAAGATACTTGTTCCTACAAGCTTCTTGAGGAGGAAAAGAATGATGAACCTTGGTAGTTGGGAAAAAAAAGGAGAGTAAAATGGAAATTTTGTAATAGTTTTGGAGGAATGGGGGTGAGTAGTGATAGTATTGGGAGGTTGGAACCTAGAGAAATCTCATAAACCCTCTCGGGTTTCTTAGCGTAACTTCTTATGGTTTAACTATAGATCCTAAGATTTGGTAGGAAGGTGCACATAATAGTTAACTTTCTAAAGAGCTAAGGCAAGCTAGATTTGGACAACCTATGTGTTAGAAACAATATTCCAAATGACTGGTGGTTTGCAATCAAGATGGACCTATTGCTTTCGTAAAACCCTCTCGGGTTTGGTAGTGTAACTCTTCATTGGTTTAGCTGCAAATCTTGAGATTTGGTAGAAAGGTGCGCGTAGTAGTTAACTTTCTAAAAAGCTAAGGTAAACCGGATTTGGACAACCGATGTGTTAGAAATAATATTTCAAGTGATTGCTAGTTGCAACTAAGTTAAAGATGGTGTTGAATCCATAAAAGTTTGTTTAAAGGGATGACAATTTAACATAAGGTTTTAGGATTTGGAATGTTTTGGTCTAGAAAATATATCTATCAGTGTTAAATCGTGAATGATGCATAGGAGGCAAGGTATTTAGGTTCAACTACAAACACAATCTAACACCTAGAAATACATTCGCATTTTTCTTTCACCGGTAGCATTTGTGCTTTCAAGCATAATCACCTTGTAGAACCGGAAGTAGAGGGACAAAAGTTGCCTCACAGAACTCAATGATGAATTCTATACAAAAAAATGAGATTGAATCCCTCAATGAGGCACTATCTTTAGGTTTCAAAATTGCATTGAAAAGGTGGATTAAAAGCATTACTCTAGAAGGAATTACACCAAAGTTCATCCATTTAAATGCCCATTACATGTATGACATGGTTAATGATATGGTGGAAATTCTTGAGGTCATTAATAAAATAGAATCGATTTCTTTTTCGCAAGACGACACAACAAGCATTTTCATTGTGTCTCCACCACACACACAACAAAGGAGTTCCTTATAGTGTGGAAATGCCTAGATTGGGAATCCTTTCTAAACACATTGCTCAATGCAAAGGTCATTCCAAGGGTGGTGATGTGCCTTTGTGACTAGGAATCATTTAAGTTTGTGTTCACAACCACCATGAAGTTAACCTATATTATGAAGATGTGTTTCAAATTTGGACAATATATGGCAAGAGTAAAAGAGGATCTAGTTTTACTACAAGGCTTCATGAAGGAGCTTATATTTTATTATGTGTACTTTTTCATTGGGAGGGTCAGGAAGTTGGAGTAGGCTAATATTTTTGGGGGTAAGAAACTCTTGTCGTTCATTCAGAACATCGTGACAACTTTTTCGAAAGATCACAAGTTTTATAAAAATGAAATCTATCCGAAGGCTAGGCTTTATCAAAAAATTTGGAGCCCATCTTAAGTAGCGGCATGGTTTGCCTAAACATCTTTGGGGGAGGAGTCATGACATATGTCGACTTACTAAATTTATATGTGTGTCTTTGTGGTTTCCCCATTTTCCTTTGTGTCAATCTCCAGTTTGTTAATGTCACAACCTATTGAACACATAGGAAAACAAATATAAAGTTCTTGAGATTTCCCTCATGATCTTGATGGAAACCATTATAAAATCATCGCTTTTATTTGTATTTGGATGCTTTTCAGTGTTGCTATGAAAAATGTTGCAATTGGTGCAAAGGAATTATTTGCATCATAGAAGGTGTGCAAATGGGTAATGCTAATGTAAGTGAAGAGCCAGGCTTTAAAAAGAATAAAGGAGAAAACAATGAACAAGTTTTGACTATAAGTGAAATCCTTGCTCTTCCACCACTAGTTGACAATGGTAGACTCAGTTACATCCATAGAGTCAAGAGATTTGAAAGGTTGCCCACAACTAAGAATAAAGCTTCAAAATACTTCCTTGTTTAAAGTTTCAAGACACGAAAGTGAAACCCAACAATTTGAATTTACAAGTTGATGAAGATTTCTTGGCAAACTCACAACTCCTTAGCTACTCAAACTTTAATATCATCATTTGATGAGGTTGATGTGAAGTTGAAGATGATGGGTAAGAAAAAAAACAGATTGGTGAGCATTATGAAATATCAAACATGTGGATACCATGAACCCCTTGAATTCTAAATGAAAATTATTGCAAATGTACACATAAGGTAAATAATGATCAACTATGTTATTTTGTTAGGTTATTTAATCTACATAATGATATTGGAAATTTTCATAATGAAATTGATGCTTTTATGTATTGTTTTCTTTATCAAAACATGTAATAATTTTCCAATTTATATCTTACATAAAACATAATGAATTTCACAAATACATCCTTCTTCTTTCTACTTATAAGTCATAATCAGGACCATGAAACTATAAGATGAAAACTTTCTAGCTTTAGATTTTGCTTGATTGTCCTTTGTTGTAACTTCACAACCTCCAATAATGGATTCACTTGCCATAATTTGTCATAACCCTAGCCTTGCGCTCGCCACCAAGGTTTGCAAGGTTGTGGGCCAAGAGGAAGCCCAGGAGTGAAGGAAAGTGTGAAGGAATGAACCCTCACACTCTCAAGGGAGCTTCCACTTTGGGAGTTTGAAGTCTAGTGGACTTCCAAATCTTCAGATTGCAAGGGTCAAAACCCAATGGATTGAATAGTTCTTTATATCACTGAAAAGATATTGAAACGTAAATGTCTAAAATGGGTTTGCATAACCCATTTGGACAATTAAAACACAAGTTATGGCCAAAAGAAAGGTCGGGAGTCTAATTGGCAATTTGACTCTTAACCATTAAAAGTTAGGAATCCATCCGATTTTCTTGCCTGAAGGTGGCGTTTGACATATTATTGGAAAGCTCTTGACAAGGGCTACAACTTTGTTTTAGACCTCATCTCCATCAAAGGTCTGCACACAAAATTATACGTCCCCAAAGTCGTGGGACTCCCAACTTTGGGAATTTCAGGACTCCCATTTAGGAGTCCCAGGACAAAATGCCATTTGGATGTGAACCTCGTGGAGAGGCACAAAGTATATTATAAGGGGGAAGGTGGTGGCTTTTCTCAAATCCGAGTTGTGGTGAGTTTTGTGAGTTCAAGTTTGCTCATGGCTCGTCGTAACACCAAAAATGTTCTAACTATGCACTAACCAACTTGTTGTTTGGTTTTGTGCAGGCCCGTGTGGGTAATTAAATGCTTGTCATTTTTCCTAGTCCCATTTTGAAGCTCTAGCACACCCTTCTACCCCCAAAGTGGTGCGAACCAAAGAATAAGTCCCAACTCCTTACTCTTCCATTGTTTCATTTAAGACTCACATTTGAAACTATTAAGGAGCTTGGGAGCGCGTCATAATTTATCTGCAATTTTTTAGAATTTTCACCTTTTGTATATGTTTCTTCTAGTAGTCGTCAACAACATTGTGTTTTTTAATCTTCTTATACGTTTGGCAACTATTAAATGTTCACCAAGCATCAATTGCTCCTCTCGTACACTTGGCAGCCATGAAGCATTGATGATTGTTTTTTTGTTTTCTCCCAATCTACACCCAGGTTTCAAATTGTAATTTGATGTTTCCAATTTTTTTGTGATTGCATAGATCTTTTATTATATGTTGTAAGAAGTTCATAGTTTTAAAAAAAAATTCCTTTTGCAATCCAAATGATCAAATCAGTCAAATCATTGAATGTGAAATGAGCAAGGAAGGTCATATTGAGTTATTTGTTATTGAAGAGTATATCGTTATTGAAGGTGTTCACAAGATTTTCAAACCTCTTTGGGATGTTGAATTTTTTATAGGTGACAATTCTATGTGTGGAAGCAGAAATGATATTGAAGAACATGAGGGCTTGGATTATGGTTCATTTAGTTTGCCATTATCCATTGAAAAAACCAATGACTAGGTGAGTAGTTTTTTTTAAAATGTTGCCATTTTCATGCTCTAGTTTTGAATTTGTTCATTAACATCACAATTTTTAAAATTATATTACATTTTGTTGTACCTTGCTAACAGTTTTAAATTCCTATTATTCTATGTCGGGATGCAAAGGATGTTTCTTCACCTCCCAAAACTATGTTGGATGATGTCCCTTCAACTTCAGGTCTTCACACTGAATCTAAAGTGACTGATCCCTATCTTGAAGAGTAGGTGTAACAACCTTCAAGGTTCACATTTGTATGCAACATAATCTATGTATGTTTAATGAGTACATGATAAAGTCCATCATATGTTTTACAATGGGTAAACCCATGAGCAAGGGACATTCTTGAAATACAAAGAAAATTAGGTTTTTTTTTCATCCTAGGTAGGTCCAAACTAAGTATAAAAATTTGCTTGCCCTTAGGACCATGTCTTTAATGAATATTTCTAAATAAGTAATTTCATAAAATATGCTTAAGGATTAAAATCATGATTTACAAATCAACTTTTAAATTATTTTGATTCTTATTACACAAAAAGTTGTTGCATTATACTATAATGTAAATTAAGCGTATAAAAAAAATTCACATAAATTTTTTGTTTTCAAATCATTTCAAATTTTCTTTTAAATCCTTTATGTAATGAAAAACATTAGTTCCATTGTGTGAAAAGTGTTTTTTAATATCCTATACTTATTATATTAAAAATGTTCCCATAATACATCAAGAATATTGTTCTATAAGATTATCAAAAATTTCAACATCAATTTATACAACCACTTGCCACAATGAAAATTAAACAAAGGTTGCATCTTGTAGTGGTTCCTTGTACCCAATTTGGACCTAGAGGCCCTTTATTCTAGGAATGTTTTTTACCCTAATGTTTTACCTTACACATAATGTTCCCCAAAGAAGGGCCTTACAAAACAAAATGCCCCACATGGTTAGTGCTCACATAAACCAAAACACCTTTCACAAGTGTTCAAAATAACAAAGCTTTCTATGTTTGCCAAGTTGTTTTGAAATTAATGTGTTTGCAAAATAAATTATTTTGTTATGTCACAAGATTCAACGTATCCATTCTAAAGGTGTCTTTCCATTGGCTGTTTGTTAGCACAACATGAGATACATAGTACTTTAAAGGAATCGACAATAATTAAATTTTTCTTAAATTGTTGATTTTTGAAATTTTCGTTATTTCAAACTATTGAAATTTCAGATTTCAAGCTACACAATGTTGAAACTTTTGGACCCCCAAAGGTTATAAACCTTGGTCATTAATATGTTATCCTTTTTTTTGTCATTGCAATTTTCTACACATGACTTCACTTGGGTGATAATGCAGCTTCAAGTTTTGGTGGATAATGGGATATTAAGGTGCAAAGTTTTGGTGGACATCATTATTTAAATGCAAAATTTTGACATTTGAAATTATTTCAAAAACACATTTCATCAAATATCATTTTTCAAAGTTTTCACCCATTGGTAACCTTAACCTTCCACAAATCCTAGTGAAATCCACTGCATTTTGAAGTTTATAAAGGTGAACGAAAACATAATAAAGAAGAATCAACAAACATAAAAATCAATGCAAGCAAGAATTCAAAAATGTAACAATTGAATGAACATTATGTATCAAAATGGATGAAGAATGATAGACATTTTCATTCATGCCAACAATATTAATAATTTGTTAAGTGTAAATCAATTATCTTGGAAAATATTATATAAAGTAAATGGCTGAAAATCCTTTAAGGTGTACCACATAGGACAAAAACGGTTTAATTTTTATTACAATCCATTTTTGCCCTATATTTTTATCTCCATAAAAAATAATGAATCAAAAGTTGTAATTTTTTAAAAAGGATTATATTTTAAACTATTACAATTCTAGATTCCATCATAATCATCCATAAATATGTTTTTACATGGTAAAAAAAAACTGGGCAAAAAAGACAAAAAAGGGTGACATTGTGACAGATTTTGGTACACCTTAAAAAATTTGCACCTAGATTCATTTAATATATAAACAAATAACTGGGCATTAATGTTATCCATTAAGGTATTGTGCTATAATGACAACAAGGCAATAAAAAAACAACAAAAATCTTGGTAGGTGCACAAACATTCATTTTTCATTGGATCATGTATTTAGTTCATTTCAAATTTTTGAAAAGTCCAAAATTAACAAATGACTTTTTGGACATTGAAAAATTGGGGGAAAATAATTGATCTGGGATCATCATATGATGTAACAATAAATATCAATAATATTTTGTCTCATTAGATGATCCAATAAATAGATGACATTCCAATGTTTTATTTCAAATTCAATAAAAGACTTCATCTAACCACCAAGTTAGTAGCATAAGGGATTTTGGCCCCTAGGTAATAGGTCTATTTTTATATGAGAATTTTTGAAAGATGATATTTTGGCTTGTGTTGAAACTTGAGATTAGTTATAATATCTTGAAGGATTTTGGTTTCTTTTAGAGGATTTTTGGAAGATTATATTTTTGCATGGTGAAATATTTGAGTTTCCATAATTCTTGTTTTGCCGTAAGATACTTTTTAATGTACATGGCAAGGCCACAGT
The DNA here is from genome assembly GCA_963921925.1 of Sphagnum tenellum. Classification (NCBI taxonomy): domain Eukaryota; kingdom Viridiplantae; phylum Streptophyta; class Sphagnopsida; order Sphagnales; family Sphagnaceae; genus Sphagnum; species Sphagnum tenellum. Next base: position 7,127,434 of record OY998155.1, read on the forward strand.
GTGACACACACCTTGTTAGCACTGTGTGTGTGTGTTTTTTCCACAATTGTGAGGTAGGTGGGTTTGTGATCATCATGAAGGGGACTTAGCCAAATTTGACTACAGCTTAGAGGGGGAAGTAGAAAAGCTTAGGAATTATGCTACATGTTGGTGACATGCTAGAACGTACTGCATAATTTTGTTTAATCATCATAATGTGGCGACAATGTGCAATTTTTTTCAAAGAAAGCTTATGTACATTTTGCAAGGGCTTTTTTTGGTCTTATTTGGGTCGCAGGATGCAAAATTTAGGCAAAAACAGAAACACTGGTTACCGCTTACTACCTATTGACTCAGTCAAGTGTTGAGTTCTGTTTGAGATGAATTGCATTTTTACAGACCTAACAGTTCAACAACGGTGCACACCCAGTGTGTACTATCAAAAAGGCCAATATTGCAGAGAGCCTGTTATTTTGGGAGGGCGGGGAAGGAGGAGGAGGAGGAGGGAAACTGCATCACCATTCCTGTCTGAGGCTGCTGCAGCTAAACAAGAGACTTTAACAAGTGTTGGAAAATGGGAACAGGGCCCACCAAAAAAATTGGTGTCCAGTAACAAAATTATCAAACCACCTTTGCACAGGTGGGGGAAAAAAAAGGATATTATGGAAAATCCCTAGGTTGTGTTTTTTTT